>JAFMOC010000360.1:272500-291162 GCA_019802505.1 Corydoras sp. C115 | reverse complement strand
TTAGGGAAATTTTCCCATTTTTATTTTTTTTAAAAAAAATAAAATTTTCCAGCCCATCCAGGGCAATTTTTTCGGGTGCGGGCAAACACCCAGGCAGGACCCCAATCCATCATGGACAACCACACACCAACACACACACACACAGACACACTCTATGGGGGAAATTTGGAAATTTCATTGACCTTGACCATGTTTTTGGACGTGGGGGGGTACCCGGAGACCCAGAGGAAACCCATATGGACACGGGGAGAACATGGAAACTCCACCCAGATGGACATTCGAACCGGGAATCCCTAGAGCTGAGAGGAGAACATGCTAACCACTAAGATAAAACATAGTTTATCTTGTGATGTAATCTGTTTTATTGTTCCATTTTTATAATTGCGAGGTAGGTTATGGCTGTTCTTGTGTTCATCCATCCATCCATCCATCATCTTCCGCTTTATCCTCTACTAGGGTCGCAGGGGGGGTTCCCCATGCCCATCCAGGGGAGAACGTCTCGGGCGCTGGGCAGATACACCCAGGACAGGACACCAATCTATCACTGGACACACACTCACTCACACACACACTCTATATTGGGGCAATTTGGAGAACTCCATTGACCTTGATCCATATTTTTGGACTGTGGGAGGAAACCGGAGAACCCGGAGGAAACCCACGCAGACACGGGGAAAACATGGAAACTCCACCCAGTTTGGGATTCGAATTGGGAATCCCCACTTTGCCACCATACCACGTGAGGCAGATGTACAAAACAAGTGAGAATGTGTTGTTCATCTGCCCTGTGACGGGCTGCAGACCTGTACAGGGTTCCCTATTTTTTAGGACATTGAAGGTCATGCATTTATTAGCATAAAAAATGTTCATACATTCATTCATTCATTCATTATCTCCTGCTTTATCCTCTATTAGGGTCGCGGGGGGGTTCCCCATGCCCATCCAGGGGAGAACGTTTCGGGCGCTGGGCAGATACACCCAGGACAGGGCGCCAATCCATCGCTGGGCAATGTTCAAACAGTGATATACAAATATTTCCCAGATTAACGGAGCTCCTCAGAGGGAGTGCCACATGTTAAAGAAAGTAATGAATGAGATACAGAAACGTTCCCTGAGGTAAAACATTTACAACTTCAATACCTGAATAAATGAGGACACAGCAAACCCAACATTATAATGCAAGGCAGGCGTTTATGTGTGTGTGTGTGTGTGTGTGGTGTGTGTGTGTGTGTCACAAGCGTGAAAATATACTAATTACACACGGCTCAGGGTATAATAATCAAAGCGCAGTGCACAAGCTAGTCCCCTCATTCTCAATCTGTACAATACTGTCCTACACTATTGTTGCTGTCCAGTGATAGACTGGCATCCTGTCCTGGGTCTATCTGCCCAGCGCCCGAAACGTTCTCCCTTGGATGGGCATGGGGAACCCCCCCACCAATACAATACAATATATATATATATATATATATATATATATATATATATATATATATATATATATATATATATATACAATGTAATGGGGTGGCATGGTGGCTTAGTGATTAACATGTTCTCCTCTCAGCGCTAGAAATTCCCGGCTTGAATCCCAATCTGGGTGGAGTTTCCATGTTCTCCCCGTGTCCGTGTGAGTTTCCTCCGGGTTTTCTGGTTTCCTCCCACAGTCCAAAAACATGGATCAAGTCAATTTAGTTCTCCAAATTGCCCCATATAGAGTGTGTCTGTGTGAGTGAGTGTGTGTTCAGTGATAGATTGGTGTCCTGTCCTGGGTCTATCTGCCCAGCGCCCGAAACGTTCTCCCCTGGATGAGCATGGGGAACCCCCCCCCCGGAAGATAATGGATGGATGGACTATTGTTGCCGCCCGGCCGCTCAAGGAGAATGAGTCCCCCACTAAGTCTTGGCAAAGGTTTTTTCCTTAAAATAACAACATAACAGGGAGTTTTCTCTTGCCGCTGTCGCTTCGGCTTGCTCTTTGGGGGTTTAAAGGCTTCTGAACTCTGTAAATCTGCTTTGTGACGATGTACTGTTGTAAAAAAAACTGCTCTATAAATAAATTAGTTGAACTTGAACTCATTCCATATAGCCACATACATTACACACCACCATGATGTTCGCTTGATTTCCCATAATGAGCAGAGTGTTAGCAGAATCAGAGCACGAGCAAAGCTCAGGTACATTTAAATAATCTGTAGACATGGTTCCAGTCAGACAGCAGTCTGCCCTTGATCATTATTTAAGCGAGCCGCACTCATCCACCTCCTGCACTACTCCTCTTTCACATTATGACTTAATCCGTGGCTTTTGTGATGTCACAATGTCTGCTCTGCTAATAAAACAGCGTCTGCTGCTCTCTCTGCATTAGGCTTTTAAAGTTAAGACATGGACGGACAGGGAGGTCCCAGTATGAAGTCAGACTATCATTACATTACATTTACATTACATTTGGCTTTACTTAGTGGTTAGCACGTTCGCCTCTCAGCTCTAGGGATTCCCGGTTCGAATCCCAATCTGGGTGGAGTTTCCATGTTCTCCCCGTGTCCGCGTGGGTTTCCTCCGGGTTCTCCGGTTTCCTCCCACAGTCCAAAAACATGGTCCAAGTCAATTGAATTCTCAAAATTGCCCCATATAGAGTGTGTGAGTGAGTCTGTGCAGTGATAGGTTGGCGCCCTGTCCTGGGTCTATCTGCCCAGCGCCCGGAACGTTCTCCCCTGGATGGGCATGGGGAACCCCCCCCTCGACCCTACTAGAGGATAAAGCGGGAGATAATGAATGAATAAATACATTTGGTCATTCAGCAGACACTTTAATCCTGGAGCAATGAGGGTTAAGGGTCTTGCTCAAGGACCCACATTGGTAACTTCAGTGGACCTGAGATTTGAACCCCAACCTTCAGATTGATAACCCAACACCCTGACCACTGATCTACCGAATCTATCCATCCTTCTATTATCTTCCACTTTATCCTCTATTAGGGTCACGGGGGGGTTCCCCATGCCCATCCAGGGGAGAACGTTTCGGGCGCTGGGCAGATACACCCAGGACAGGACGCCAATCTATCACTGGACACACACTCACTCACACAGACACACTCTATATGGGGCAATTTGGAGCATTCAATTGACCTTGAACCATGTTTTTGGACTGTGGGAGGAAACCGGAGAACCCGGAGGAAACCCACGCGAACACGGGGAGAACATGGAAACTCCACCCAGATTGGCGTTTATTGTATGTTAGATTTGATTAGATTCGGTAGGTGGCATGGCGGCTTAGTGGTTGGCATGTTCTCCTCTGAGCACTAGGGATTCCCGGTTCGAATCCCAATCTGGGTGGAGTTTCCATGTTCTCCCCGTGTCCGCGTGGGTTTCCTCCGGGTTCTCCGGTTTCCTCCCACAGTCCAAAAACATGGTTCAAGGTCAATTGAATGCTCCAAATTGCCCCATATAGAGTGTGTCTGTGTGAGTGAGTGTGTGTCCAGTGATAGATTGGCGTCCTGTCCTGGGTGTATCTGCCCAGCGCCCGAAACGTTCTCCCCTGGATGGGCATGGGGAACCCCCCTGCGACCCTAGTAGAGGATAAAGCGGAAAATACTATATGGATGGATAATTATCTAGTGTTTGGTCTCTGGATGTGGTTTTTAAAAATTAATGAGCTCTGTGATCATAATAATTAATAATCATACCTGTCTATGCATCTGATTTAATACAGATTAGAGTTACCCCGTCATGGTGGCTAAGAAATCAAGTCTAATCAAAATAACTACCGAGTGCCAAATTCCACACCCACCGGTCAGGAGGGGTAGGTGGTGGTTGAAGTCTCCTGCCTCTACAGAACGTTTCAGGATGAATAGAAATTTCCCGGTGCTGGCCGGGTTCCTTCAACGGCTCTATTCAGTTCTGTGATTCTGGGTGTGAGAATTTCACGGTTGCTTTTTTTGGAGGACACACTTTTCCCATTGGACCAATTCTGTTTGCTTAGCAACCAACATGGAGGAGAACGTTCTTCTGTCACTCGTTGGCTCTATTGAATTCCGCTCTGGCTGTGTGGGTGCTTTGGCGCTGGTGCGAGGGAGTCAATGACAGGGACAGGATTGTATGGGTTGAAAAGGCTACCGCTTCTGTGTCCCACATGGAGGCGATACGTGTGGCATGGGAAGACGAGGCGGGGCAGAATAAACACCGCGCTGACAACCGGGGTAAAAGCGTGTGAACGTCATATGATGGACTGGCTTCACGCACTTCTAACGTCTTTATACCAGATACCACAAACCCACATGGGAATCATTGATTAAACATTGATTAAACGGTGGTCTAGTGGTTGGCATGTTCTCCTCTCAGCGCTGGGGAGTCCCGGTTCCAATCCCAATCTGGGTGAAGTTTCCATGTTCTCCCCGTGTCCGTGTGTGGGTTTCCTCTGGGTTCTCCAGGTTTCTTCCCACAGTCCAATAACATTGCTCAAGGTCAATTGAGTTTTCCAAATTGCCCCATATAGAGTGTGTCTGTGTAAGTGAGTGTGTGCCCAGTGAAAGATTGCCGTCCTGTCCTGGGTGTATCTGCCCAGCGCCCGATATGTTCTCCCCTGGATGGGCATGGGGAACCCCCCTGTGACCCTAATAGAGGATAAAAGTGGAAGTATATATATATATATATATATATATATATGGCGGTACGGTGGCTTAGTGGTTAGCACGTTCGCCTCTCAGCACTAGGGATTCCCGGTTCGAATCCCAATCTGGGTGGAGTTTCCATGTTCTCCCCGTGTCTGCGTGGGTTTCCTCCGGATTCTCCGGTTTCCTCCCACAGTCCAAAAACATGGATCAAGTTAATTGAGTTCTCAAATTTGCCCCAAATAGAGTGTGTGTCTGTGTGAGTGAGTGTGTGCCCAGCGATGGATTGGCGCCCTGTCCTGGGTCTATCTGCCCAGCGCCCAAGACGTTCTCCCCTGGATGGGCATGGGGAACCCCACCGCGACCCTAATAGAGGATAAAGCGGGAGATAATGAATGAATGAATGAATGAATATATATAATATATATATATACATATATATAGATATACACACACACACACACATACACACACACACACACATACATATATATCATTCATTATCTTCCGCTTTTATCCTATATTAGGGTCACGGGGGGGGGGGGGGGTTGTTTAATTTGTTTAATTGTTGCAGATTTAAGGTTTAATAAGACAATAAGCGATAAAAAGTAGTCTGATATCAGAGTAATTATAAATTTGCATCTCGTTATGGTTTCTTTGCTCAGCACATGGAGCCCTGCTGGAAGTCGTGTCTGTGGTAATGAAAACTTAATCCTGCAGACGTCACGGGTATTGATCACGACAATGAAGCGCTTGAGCGTTACTTAACGTCTGGATGGAGTGGCTGCTTGCTCACGGTGCTCTCGGTGGAGTTCCTCCACAGTGCCCTGAACTTCTATTTAAACGTGTTGCTTATTGACGTGTCCGCGATATTGACTTCCAGCCTACAAAGCGGAGAGTCAATGTGTTCTGTGACAGGGTTACAACTGCCGTCGAGTGTTAGGACCATGTGACCAAATGAATGTTATGGACACGATGGCCGGAGACGCCACCATGACCCATTCTATAATGTGCTGATTGATGCAGTTCCATCCATCCATTATCTTCCACTTTATCCTGTACTAGGGTCACGGGGGGGTTCCCCATGCCCATCCAGGGGAGAACATTTCGGGCGCTGGGCAGATACACCCAGAACAGGACACCAATCTATCACTGGACACACCACTCGCTCACACAAACACACTCTATATGGGGCAATTTGGAGAATTCAATTGACCTTGAGCCATGTTTTTGGACTGTGGGAGATAACCGGAGAACTCGGAAGAGACCCACGTGGACGCAGGGAGAACATGGAAACTCCCACCCAGATTGGGATTGGAACCAGGATTCCCCAGCGCTGAGAGGAGAACATGCCAACCACTAAACCACTGTGCCGTCCTACCTAAAACTTCTATCCATTCATTATCTTCCGCTTATTCCTGTATTAGCGTCGTAGGGGAAGGGGGGGGGGGGGGGTTCCCCAGGCCCATCCAGGTGGGCATTTCAGGTGTTGGGCAGATACACCCAGGACAGGACGCCAATCTATCACTGGACACACACTCACACACTATATGGGGCAATTAGGAGAATTCAATTGACCTTGATCCCTGTTTTTGGACTATGGGAGGAAATTGGAGAACCCGGAGGAAACCCACACGGACACGGAGAACATGGAAACTCCATCCAGATTGGGATTCGAACCGCGCTGAGAGGAGAACATGCTAACCACTAAATCACCATGCCGCCCGAGGACCCCCGTGCCCCCCTTGATTGATTGTTGCAAAGAAACAATTGTTGGTTAAAATGTGGCTAGTTGCCATATCTCATCTTGAAAGTTTGCCTGGTCAGTTTTCTCTTGGCGCTTCTCCATTGGCGCTTCTGGTCATGCTGAGCCCAGCTGTGCCAAGATCATTTGCATTTCCAGCCTATAACGAACAATGCCAAACTGCAACATGCTACGATAATTCTAGGGACTCTCTTAAACGGGGCCAACCGCAACAGATGCGCCTTCAAATGACGCCAACGATCAGTCACCATCTAATAAAATTGTCTTTAGCTATAAAACAGCTTATATACAGTACATCAGCAATGTGTGTACCAGTACCAACATGCCCAATACTGTGTTTAAATACTTGTGTGTTTAAATTTATTACATCGCACTATATTCTGTCATTTTGTAGACACCATTTATCCAAAGCGACCAATGAGTATAGAATATTAGAATACAGTATCACATCCTTATGGTTTTGGACTCCCAATCAGAAGGTTGTGGCCTTAAATCCAAGCTCCACTGTTGTTTCCAATGTGGGTCCTCGGGCAAGAACCCTCATTGCTCCAGGGGGGTTGTATAGTGAACCCCGTGCTGGGCTTGGTTTATAGTTTATATAGACATTGGTAGCTTAGTGGATGGGGTTAGTTATGGTATTGGACTAACATGGTTTTGTGGAACAACTTTGGAGCTATTGCCAGGGGGGTTTGCTATCAGAATTTATATAGACAGTTGTGTAGCTACTGTTGTTAGGGTGTTGGACTCCCAATCAGAATGGTTGTGTGGGTCCACTGAATGCCTCGCAAGGAACCCTCATGCTCCATTGCTGTGCCATAGGGCGTATGTACAGTAAACCACCCGTGCTGAAGCTTCATGCTCCAGGGGGTTTATAGTGAGTTTATATATATAGACGTTGGTTAGCTTTATGATTGGGGTTAGCTTAGGGTCGTTGGATGAAGAGTTGTTAGTCCAAGCTCCACTGTGTTCACCCATTGGGTCCTCGGCAAGAACTTATGGATGGGGTTAGTTATGGTTTGGACTCCTCCAATTAGGTTTCGTGGCCTCAATCAGAAGGTTGTGGCCTTAAATCCAAGTATCCCCGTGCTGGGCTGTTTATAGTTTCTTATGGATGGCGGTTAGATGGGTCCCCGAATCAGAAGCGTTGCTGTGTGTTTCCAATGGAAGTCAAGAACCCTCATTGCTCCAGGGGGGTTGTATAGCCTATGGATAAAGAGGTGTTGGACTCTCCCATCAGAGGAGGTTGTAAGCCTCAAATCCCCCAAGCTCCACTACGTGTGCTGGGCTTGGTAATTATAGTTGGTAGCTTATATTAGTTAGAGTGTTGGACTCCCAGATCAGTGTGGTAAATTCAACAGCTTATGTGTTTCCATGGGGTTAGTTAGGGTGTATAGTTGACTCCCGGTAGCCAAACAGCTTGAAGGTTAGTGGTTGGACTCAAAGAAGGTCCAAATCCAAGCTCCACTGTTGTTTCCAATGTGGGTCCTCGAGCAAGAACCCTCATTGCTCCAGGGGGGTTGTATAGTGAACCCCGTGCTGGGCTTGGTTTATAGTTTAATATAGACGTTGGTAGCTTATGATGGGGTTAGTTAGGGGTTGTGGCCTTAAATCCAAGCTCCACTGTTGTTTCCAATGTGGGTCCTCGAGCAAGAACCCTCATTGCTCCAGGGGGGTTGTATAGTGAACCCCGTGCTGGGCTTGGTTTATAGTTTATATAGACGTTGGTAGCTTATGGATGGGGTTAGTTAGGGTGTTGGACTCCCAATCAGAAGGCTGTGGCCTCAAATCCAAGCTCCACTGTTGTTTCCAATGTGGGTCCTCGAGCAAGAACCCTCATTGCTTCAGGGGGGGTTGTATAGTAAACCACGTGCTGGGCTTGGTTTATATAGACGTTGGTAGCTTATGGATGGGGTTAGTTAGAGTGTTGGACTCCCAATCAGAAGGTTGTGGCCTTAAATCCAAGCTCCACTGTTGTTTCCAATGTGGGTCCTCGAGCAAGAACCCTCATTGCTCCAGGGGGGTTGTATAGTGAACCCCGTGCTGGGCTTGGTTTATAGTTTATATAGACGTTGGTAGCTTATAGATGGGGTTAGTTAGGGTGTTGGACTCCCAATCAGAAGGTTGTGGCCTCAAATCCAAGCTCCACTGTTGTTTCCAATGAGGGTCCTCGAGCAAGAACCCTCATTGCTTCAGGGGGGTTGTATAGTGAACCCCGTGTTCGGACCCCAAACAAGCTGGGATCTCTGTAGGTGTTTTTGGACCCAATGTATTACAAAAAAAAAAAAAAAAACAGTGCACACTTGTAACCAATGCACCCCACTGACAGTGTAATAGTCAGTAACAACTTAATAATAATAATAATAATACATTTTATTTGATGGCGCCTTTCTAGACACTCAAGGTCACCTTACAAAGAAAAACAATAAAAGAAGACAAACAACAATAATAAAGACGAATAGAACCGACTTATAATTATGTAATAGTGTAACAACTTAAAATTACAGACATGATCACTTTAAAGTACAAAAGGGGCATTTTGGCAGCAGCAGGAGTGGCTTAGCCAACTTATCAACCATCCTGGACATTAGAGGGAGGCAATCGTATGAGGCTTAGCGATGTTCTGTAATTAAGTTGGCTAATATGTTAAGCAGGTAATACTGATAATGCAGAGGACTGGCTTCTTATGTTTCTAAATTAAGTCATTAGGGAGCATCAAAGGGGCAGCAAAGACTTCCTAATACGTTTAAAGTGTCATTAGAGCTTTGATGTAACATGTTAGCGGAGCCGCAGCGGCAAATTAAGTAGTGCATCTTAAACACTCAGGTCAGGGTAAAAGTTCTATCTGGCTGGATCTTTACCCTCATTAACGTGCAGGACGGGGATTAAATAGACGCTCAAAACCATGGGAACTGTTAGGGCTTCGGTTCTTCTTGGTAGAACCGACGCTGCCAGCTTAGTTTCTGTGAAATTCGGGTTGCAGGATGCAGTTCCCATGCACTTCCAGAGTTCTAGGATTCTATTGGGAACTCAACATGAGCCGTCAAAATGAGGTTCACGAGGTTCTGTTTGGATCAAGGTGCATTAAGGTGAAGCACTGAAGTTAGCTCGTTTATTTATTTCCTTATTAATTTATTTAGCTCGACCAGGGTCACGAGGTGCTGGGAACGCAACAACCTGCCACCAATGGTCCATCAATAGGATGCATTGACACATCCATGAATGGGTGAAATCATGTTTCGGGTGGGTGAAACTCATCTTTAGGGGTACTCTGCCTGTTTGTACAGCTAATTGTATTAATTGTATTGTACAGCTAATTTGTTATTTGTAAATATAACTGTATAAATTGTAAATACAGTCAATTTTACAAGAGAGACACCATCATGCCGGAACAAAATTCCTTGTGTGTGTAACATACTTGGAAAATAAAACTGATTCTGATTCTGATTTGGGAGCATATATAAAGGTCACAGTTACACTAATCATTTAGCAAAGGCTTTTATACAAAACGACCTACAAAGCGAGCACAGGGTTGACCACAGCACCCCGGAGCAATGAGTATTAAGGGTCTTGCCCAAGGAACCACATTGGTAACCTCAGCGGTCTCGAGATTTGAACCCACAACCTTCAGATTGTAGCCCAACATCCTAACCACTGAGCCACATTCCCCACCATGCAGGGAATCAACCCTGGAGCTTTTTGTTGTGAGATGTACCACCCACATCACCACCACCCACACCACTACCACGATAACTCAGGTTCCCTAAATAAGTATGCCACAGTCTGACCAACGGGGTCTTTCTGCAGTAATATTACTGAGCAGCTCTCGAAAGTGTTTTTTGCAATAAAATTAGATCACACTTAATGTGTAAGAAATAAAACAAATACTCAAAAAAAACAATACTCTGTGCATCATGTGACGGCAACAGTCTGGAACCGTGCAGAACCTGCAAACCAGTGGTGCACCAGATGATGGAGGGGTTGGGAGGGGTTCAACGAGGGCAGCCCAGACTCAGGTGATAAATTAGTAGAATTAGGAGACAGAGCCACAGCACTTCATCATAAACCTTTTTGCTGTAAGATGTACCACCTACACCACCACCATCACCACCACCACCAGGATATTTCAGGTTTCCTAAATAATTATGCCACAGTCTGATTTTTTGCAAGCCAATGGTGTCTTTATGCTGTAATATTACTGAGCAGCTCTCCTCAAAAGTGTTTTGTGCATTGAACTTAGATTATATAAGAGAAATAAAGAAAATACTTGTTTAAAAAAAAAACAATACTCTGTGCATCATGTGACGGCAACAGTGTGGAAGCGTACAGAACCTGCAAACCAGTGGTGCACCAGATGATGGAGGGTTTGGGAGGGGGTTCAACGAGGGCAGCCCAGACTCAGGTGATAAGTTAGCAGAATTGGGAGACAGAGCCACAGCACTTCATCCTAAACCATTTTTCTGTGAGATCTGCCACCAACATCACCACCAGGATAACTCAGGTTCCCTAAATAATTATGCCATGGTCTGACCAACGGGTTCTCTCTGCAGTAATATTACTGAGCAGCTCTCGAAAGTGTTTTGTGCATTGAAGTTAGATCACATAATAGTTTGAAAAACCTCAAAAAAACAATACTCTGTGCATCATGTGATGGCAACAGTCTGGAAGCATGCAGAACCTGCAAACCAGTGGTGCACCAGATGATGGAGGGGTTGGGAGGGGTTCAACGAGGGCAGCCCAGACTCAGATGATAAGTTAGCAGAATTGGGAGACAGAGCCACAGCACTTCATCCTAAACCATTTTGCTGTGAGATCTACCACCTACACCACCACCATCACCACCACGATAACTCAGGTTCCCTAAATAATTATGTCATGGTCTGACTTTTTGCAAACCAATGGGGTCTTTCTGCAGTAATTCTAATGTGCAGCTCTCAAAAGTGTTTTATGCATTGAAGTTACATCACATAATTGTTTGAAAACACTCAAAAAAACAATACTCTGTGCATCATGTGACTGCAACAGTGTGGAACCATGCAGAACCTGCAAACCAGTGGTGCACCAGATGATGGAGGGGTTGGGAGGGGTTCAACGAGGGCATCCCAGACTCAGATGATAAGTTAGTAGAATTAGGAGACAGAGCCACAGCAGTTCATCATAAACCTTTTTGCTGTAAGATGTACCACCTACACCACCACCATCACCACCACCACCAGGATATTTCAGGTTCCCTAAATAATTATGCCACAGTCTGACTTTTTGCAAACCAATGGGGTCTTTCTGCAGTAATCCTACTGAGCAGCTCTCAAAAGTGTTTTGTGCATTGAACTTAGATCACACTTAATGTGTAAGAAATAAAACAAATACCCAAAAAAACAATACTCTGTGCATCATGTGGCTGCAACAGTCTGGAACCGTGCAGAACCAGCAAACCAGTGGTGCACCAGATGATGGAGGGGTTGGGAGGGGTTCAACGAGGGCAGCCCAGACTCAGATGATAAGTTAGCAGAATTAGGAGACAGAGCCACAGCACTTCATCCTAAACCATTTTGCTGTGACATCTACCACCTACACCACCACCACCAGGATATTACAGGTTCCCTAAATAAGTATGCCACGGTCTGACCAATGGGGTCTTTCTGCAGCTCTCAAAAGTGTTTTGTGCATTGAAGTTAGATCACATAATAGTTTGAAAAACCTAAAAAAAAAACAATACTCTGTGGATCATGTGACTGCAACCTGCAAACCAGTGGTGCACCAGATGATGGAGGGTTTGGGAGAGGTTCAACGAGGGCAGCCCAGACTCAGATGATAAGTTAGCAGAATTAGGAGACAGAGCCACAGCACTTCATCATAAACCATTTTTCTGTGAGATCTGCCACCAACATCACCTACCTCACCACCAGGATAACTCAGGTTCCCTAAATAATTATGCCATACGAGTTCTCTCTGCTGTAATATTACTGAGCAGCTCTCAAAAGTGTTTTGTGCATTGAAGTTACATCACACTTAACGCGTAAGAAATAAAACAAATACCCAAAAAAACAATACTCTGTGCATCATGTGGCTGCAACAGTCTGGAACCGTGCAGAACCTGCAAACCAGTGGTGCACCAGATGATGGAGGGGTTGGGAGGGGTTCAACGAGGGCAGCCCAGACTCAGATGATAAGTTAGCAGAATTAGGAGACAGAGCCACAGCACTTCATCCTAAACCATTTTGCTGTGAGATCTACCACCAACACCACCACCATGATAACTCAGTTCCCTAAATAATTATGTCATGGTCTGACTTTTTGCATACCAACGGGGTCTCTTTGCTGTGAGATCTACCACCTACCTCACCACCAGGATAACTCAGGTTCCCTAAATAATTATGCCATGGTCTGACCAATGGGTTCCCTCTGCAGTAATATTACTCAGCATCTCTCAAAAGTGTTTTGTGCATTGAAGTTAGATCACATAATAGTTTGAAAAACCTCAAAAAAACAATACTCTGTGCATCATGTGATGGCAACAGTCTGGAACCGTGCAGAACCTGCAAACCAGTGGTGCACCAGATGATGGAGGGGTTGGGAGGGGTTCAACGAGGGCAGCCCAGACTCAGATGATAAGTTAGCAGAATTGGGAGACATGTCCACAGCACTTCATCCTAAAATCCGTCCTCTAATCGTCGGGTTCGATCCACAGCCTGCGCTCAGTGTTCAAACTCAGCACATGCGAGCACACGTCCACAGCCAGCACTAACCTTCATGATGCCGCAGGGGGCGCTGCCGGCCGCCTGGCTCCTCTCGGCGGAGCTGTCGCGGCTCCGGTGTCCGTTGCTGTGCAGCGTCTCTGTGGATCCCGCGGCAGAGAGCAGCGCGGGGCCCGGGGACAGCAGCGAGCGCGGCGCGGCGCCATCGCTCTCCGGTCCCGCTGTGCCTGTGCCCGCAGGCTCCGGCTCGGCCATGGTGCTCCTGCTCAGCTGCTCACAGCGACTCCGACTCCGACTCCGACACCGACAGCGCGCATTGTGCAGGGGGTTCGGGGGGCAGCAGGACGGGGTTCGGGCTCAGGACCCAGAACCGAACGCTAACTGCCCCACAGAGAGCGGACCCGTCCACAAACACGCCACAAACACGCCACGCCACGCGTTCCGACTGAAGCAGGGTTCGGATCTGTCTGAAGTGAAAGCACACGTTCAAACTCCCCACTCTCTCTCTCTCTCTCTCTCTCTCTCTCTCTCTCTCTCCCACCCGTCCTGCCTGCCTCTTCTCTCCACCTCCCTCTCTCTCTCTCTCTCTCTCTCTCTCTCTCTCTCTCTCTCTCTTATGTCCTGCCTGCCTCTCCCTCCCATGTGTCTCTCTCTCTTTTCGCTCTCTCTCTTTTCTCTCCCTCCCATGTGTCTCTCTCTCCTTTTTTTCTCTCTCTCTCTTTTCTCTCCCTCCCATGTATCTCTCTCTCTTTTTTCTCTCTCTCTTTTTTCTCTCTCTCTTTTCTCTCCCTCCCATGTGTCTCTCTCTCCTTTTTTTCTCTCTCTCTCTTTTCTCTCCCTCTCATGTGTCTCTCTCTCTTTTTTCTCTCTCTTTTTTCTCTCTCTCTTTTCTCTCCCTCCCATGTGTCTCTCTCTCCCTTTTCTCTCTCTCTCTCTTTTCTCTCCCTCCCATGTGTCTCTCTCTCCTTTTCTCTCTCTCTCTCTTTTCTCTCCCTCCCTTGTGTCTCTCTCTCTCTTTTTTCTCTCTCTCTTTTCTCTCCCTCCCATGTGTCTCTCTCTCCCTTTTCTCTCTCTCTCTCTTTTCTCTCCCTCCCATGTGTCTCTCTCTCTTTTCTCTCTTCTCTCTTTTCTCTCCCTCCCATGTGTCTCTCTCTCTTTTTTCTCTCTCTCTTTTCTCTCCCTCCCATGTGTCTCTCTCTCTTTTTCTCTCTCTCTTTTCTCTCCCTTCTCTCTCTCTTTTTTCTCTTTTCTCTCTCCTCTCTTTTCTCTCCCTCCCATGTGTCTCTCTCTCTCCTTTTCTCTCTCTCTCTTTTCTCTCCCTCTCATGTGTCTCTCTCTCTCCTTTTCTCTCTCTCTTTTTTCTCTCTCTCTTTTCTCTCCCTCCCATGTGTCTCTCTCTCTTTTTCTCTCTCTCTCTTTTCTCTCCCTCCCATGTGTCTCTCTCTCCCTTTTCTCTCTCTCTCTCTTTTCTCTCCCTCCCATGTGTCTCTCTCTCTTTTTTCTCTCTCTCTTTTCTCTCCCTCCCATGTATCTCTCTCTTTTTTCTCTCTCTCTTTTCTCTCCCTCCCATGTATCTCTCTCTCTTTTTTCTCTCTCTCTTTTCTCTCCCTCTCTTGTGTCTCTCTTTTTTCTCTCTTTCTCGTCTCTCTCTCTCCTTATGTCCTGCCTGCCTCTCCCTCCCATGTGTCTCTCTCTCTCTCTTTTTTCTCTCTCTCTTTTCTCTCCCTCCCATGTGTCTCTCTCTCCCTTTTCTCTCCCTCCCATGTGTCTCTCTCTCCCTTTTCTCTCTCTCTCTCTTTTCTCTCCCTCCCATGTGTCTCTCTCTCTTTTTTCTCTCTCTCTTTTCTCTCCCTCCCATGTGTCTCTCTCTCTTTTCTCTCTCTCTCTTTTCTCTCCCTCTCTTGTGTCTCTCTTTTTTCTCTCTTTCTCGTCTCTCTCTCTCTCTCCTTATGTCCTGCCTGCCTCTCCCTCCCATGTGTCTCGCTCTCTCTTTTTTCTCTCTCTCTTTTCTCTCCCTCCCATGTGTCTCTCTCTCTTTTCGCTCTCTCTCTTTTCTCCCTCTCCCTCTCATGTGTCTCTCTCTCTTTTCGCTCTCTCTCTTTTCTCCCTCTCCCTCCCATGTGTCTCTCTCTCTTTTCGCTCTCTCTCTTTTCTCCCTCTCCCTCCCATGTGTCTCTCTCTCTTTTCGCTCTCTCTCTTTTCTCCCTCTCCCTCCCATGTGTCTCTCTCTCTTTTCGCTCGCTCTCTTTTCTCCCTCTCCCTCCCATGTGTCTCTCTCTCTCTTTTTTTCTCTCTTTTTCGTCTCTCTCTCTCTCTCCCTCCCATGTGTCTCTCTCTCTGGCCTTTCTCTCTCCCTCCCTTGTGTCTCACTCTCTTTTTTCTCTCTCTCTCTCCTTATGTCCTGCCTGCCTCTCTCTCTCCCTTGTGTCTCTCTCTTTTCTCTCTCTTTCTTGTCTCTCTCTCTCTCTCTCTCTCTCTTTTCAATTTAATTCAGTTTGCTTTATTGACATGACAGATGTTTACATTCGTATTGTCAAAGCATATTATATACAGATAAAATCACAGGATATATATATATGGTATTGGGACATCGTCTCTCTCTCTCTCTCTCTCTCTCGCTCTTTAAATTTTTAATTTTAAAAGTTTTATTAACATGACAAACATTACATTTGTTTTGTTCAAAGCCGGAGTACAAAATAACAACCAAAACAAAAATGAAACTACAACAATGTCAAGAATTTACAAATAATAACTATAATCTCTCTCTCTTCTCTCTCTCCTCTCTCTCTCGCTCTCTCTCTCTCTCTCTCTCTCTCTCTCTCTCTCTCTCTCTCTCTCTCGCTCTCTCTCGCATTCTCACAGAAAGACAGATGGCGCTCACTCTGAGATTAGCTGTTCCTCTTGCAGGCTCGGCGTTTGTACAGTGGATTATTGCTACAGCAGGAGTTTCAATACTCCACTTTTAAGTGAATCCCATTCCACCATTCAGCTTCATCACAGAACATCAGAACTATGTGCAGACATCACCAAACGATCCAACATGGAACCATCAACTCATTTATTTGGAACCCATCTTGTGGCCTTTTGGGTTTTATTACGTGGGGTTGCTTCAGTTGATCCGTCATTCACCTCTTCAGCTTTATCCTCTATTAGGGTCGGGGGGGTTTCCCCATGTCCATCCAGGGGAGAACGTTTCGGGAGCTGGGCAGATACACCCAGGACGGGACGCCAATCTATCGCTGGACACACACTCACTCACACACACACATTCTATATGGGGCAATTTGGAGAACTCAATTGACCTTGAACCATGTTTTTGGACTGTGGGAGGAAACCGGAGAACCCAGAGGAAGCCCATGCGGACACGGCGAGAACATGGAAACTCCACCCAGGTTGGGATTCAAACCGCGAATCCCCAGCACTGAGAGGAGAACATGCTAACCAATAAGCCACCGTGCCGCCCTTACACATGAATTAATTAAAAAAATTAAATAAAACAAGGCGGCACGGTGGCTTAGTAGTTAGCATGTTCTCCTCTCAGCTCTAGGGATTCCCGGTTCGAATCCCAATCTGGGTGGAGTCTCCATGTTCTCCCCGTGTCCGCGTGGGTTTCCTATGGGTTCTCCAGTTTCCTCCCACAGTCCAAAAACATGGGTCAAGTCAATTGAATTCTCCAAATTGCCCCATATAGAGTGTGTGTGAGTGTGAGTGTGTGTCCAGCGATAGATTGGCGTCCTGTCCTGGGTGTATCTGCCCAGCGCCCGAGACGTTCTCCCCTGGATGGTCATCCCACCGTGTCCCTACTAGAGGATAAAGCAGAAGATAATGAATGAATAAATAAATAAAAACAATAAATAAAACAATTCATTAACTAATTAATGGTATTTGGGCGGCACATGGTTTAGTGGTTGGCATGTTCTCCTCTCAGCACTAGGGATTCCTGATTTGAATCCCAATCTGGGTGGAGTTTCCATGTTCTCCCCGTGTCCTGAAATGGAAACGCCACCCAAATTGGGATTTAAAACCGGGAATCCCCAGCACTGAGAGGAGCACATGCCAACCACTAAGCCACTGTGCCACCCATATATATATATATATAAATATATTCATTATTCATTCATTATCTTCCGCTTTATCCTCTATTAGGGTCGCGGTGGGATTCCCCATGCCCATCCAGGGGAGAACGTCTTGGGCGCTGGGCAGATAGACCCAGGACAGGGCGCCAATCCATCGCTGGACACACATTCACTCACACAGACACACTCTATATGGGACAATTTTGAGAATTCAATTGACTTGATCCATGTTTTTGGACTGTGGGAGGAAACCCGGAGGAAGAACCCGGAGGAAACCCACGCAGACACGGGGAGAACATGGAAACTCCACCCAGATGGGGATTCGAACCGGGCTGAGAGGAGAACATGCTAACCACTAAGCCACCATGCCGCCCATATATATATATATTTAACTTGAAAGCAAATTAGAAGTGTTCTAGAGAGAAGGAAACATTATATCATCCATTTTCCGACCGCCAACCAGAGTAATTAGGTTACTCTCTGCTGGTATGAGTGGAGTGATGTGTCCTTGGGCATGAGTAGATAGACCTACTCTATTCGTCATAGCCGGACCACCTCCTGAGAGGGGTCAATACAACTGGACAAAAAACAATGAGTGTCAGTACAGGGTCATTAACCATGCAGTGATCCTATTGAGGTTAATGACAGTTAGGCAGCGCTAATCAATTTCCGAGAAGGGTAACTAAACTCCATTGGAAAGTCATTACTGATTGCGGGGCTTAATTAAAGCAAATCAGGTTGTCCATGAGGAGCATCAAGGTGCATCAACGTCCGTTCATTAAGGATCAGGGCTGTTAGTTTCTTAAAGGATGCTGATGTCACATGTCCATGCCAACATTACAGTATACAATTTTCCATCTATCCATTATCTCCCGCTTTATCTTCTATTAGGGTTGCGGGGGGTTCCCCATGCCCATCCAGGGGAGAACGTTTCAGGTGCTGGGCAGATAGACTCAGGACAGGGCGCCAATCCATCACTGGACACTCACTCACTCTAACAGACACACACTCTATATGGGGCAATTTGGAGAACTCAATTGACCTTGATCCATGTTTTTGGACTGTTGGAGGAAACCGGAGAACTCAGAGGAGGCCCATGTGGACACGGGGAGAACATGGAAACTCCACCCAAATTGGGATCGAACCTGGGAATCCCCAGTGCTGAGAGGAGAACATGCTAACCACTAAGCCACCGTGCCGCCCGGCCATCCATCCATAGAAAAGAAAATTAATTAATTACCACTAATTAGCTAGCTTGGGTGGTTTAATTAAACGAGATTTTAATGGTTTGAATGAATTAAATGACAAATACAGTACGGTGGTTTAGTGGTTGGCATGTTCTCCTCTCAGCTCTAGGGATTCCCGGTTCGATTCCCAATCTGGTGGAGTTTCCATGTTCTCCCCGTATCTGTGTGGGTTTCCTCCGGGTTCTCCGGTTTCCTCCCACAGTCCAAAAACATGGCTCAAGGTCAATGAATTCTCCAAATTGCCCCATATAGAGTGGGTTTGTGTGAGTGATTG
>JAFMOC010000360.1:257500-267500 GCA_019802505.1 Corydoras sp. C115 | reverse complement strand
ATTGCCCCATATAGAGTGTTTGTGTGTGAGTGAGTGTCTGTTCAGTGATAGATTGGTGTCCTGTCATGGGTGTATCTGCCCAGCGCCCGAAACGTTCTCCCCTGGATGGGCATGGGGAAACCCCCCCCCCCCCCCCCCCCCGACCCTAATAGAGGATAAAGCGGAAGATAACGGATGGACTGTAAATTCATGATGTGATACGTTTTGCTAAAACATAGTTGTACTTACACATGTTGTACAACAGAGGGCAGCACTTCATCACAGATGTGATCCTGTCACAGGGAGAATAGAACATGGCAGATTATAAATAACTGATTGAGGTAAGAGTGTCTGATCTGGACTGAACTGGACCGATGAGTAATGCACTTACACAACAGAATGAATCGGGTGCTGCAGGTCCGATCCGTATGAACTGCGTTCTAATCAGAGCTGAGTCAGCAGTTCTCTCACTGCTGGTGTTAATGAAGGCTGCTGATGACATTTGGGTTTTTATTCAGATCAGTTATGTGATCATCCATTCATCCATCTGTACTAGGGTCACGGGGTGGGGGGGGGGTTCCCCCATGCCCATCCAGGGAAGAACGTTTCAGGCGTTCGGCAGATAGACCCAGGACAGGGCGCCAATCCATCACTGGACACACACTCACTCACACAGACACACTCTATATGGGGCAATATAGGGCATTTAATTCACCTTAAATCTATGTTTTTGGACTGTGGGAGACAACCAGAGAACCGCTGGGCACACACTCAATCACATAGACACACACACACACACACACTATATGGGGCAATTTAGGGCATTTAATTCACCTTAATCCATGTTTTTGGACTGTGGGAGAAAACCAGACAACGGCTGGGTACCCACTCACTCACATAGACACACACACACACACACACACACACACACACACTCTATATGGGGCGATTTTGAGAATTCAATTCACCTTGAATCCATGTCTTTGGACTGTGGGAGGAAACCAGAGAACCGCTGGGCACAACTCCCCCCCCCCCCACTCACTGGACACACACACTCACTCACTGGAGAACTCAATTGACACACCACTCTACTATGGGGCAGAGAGAGAAACCGCTGGGCATCTCACACAGGAGAACTCAATTGGACTCTTGATCCATGTTTTTGGACTGTGGGAGGAAACCGGAGAACCCGGAGGAAACCCACATGGACACGGGGAGAACATGGAAACTCCACCCAGATTGGGATTTGATATATATATATATATATGGCGGCACGCTGGCTTAGTGGTTGGCATGTTCTCCTCTCAGCGCTAGGGATTCCCGGTTCAAATCCCCATCTGGGTGGAGTTTCCATGTTCTCCCCGTGTCCACGTGGGTTTCTTCCGGGTTCTCCGGTTTCCTCCCACAGTCCAAAAATTGGATCAAGTCAATTGACTTCTCCAAATTGCCCCATATAGAGTGTGTCTGTGTGAGTGAGTGTGTGCCCAGTGATAGATTGGTGTCCTGTCCTGGGTCTATCTGCCCAGCGCCCGAAACGTTCTCCCCTGGATGGGCATGGGGAACCCCCCCGCAGACCCTAATAGAGGATAAAGCTGAAGATAATGAATGAATATATATTTATATATAAACACACACTATGTAAAGCACTTTATATTGTTGGAATGACACATTAAAGACTTAAAGGTTTGGATAATCCGGTGGGAACATCGTGTTGTTGCTTCTGTTGAAATAACGGCGTCTCAGTCGCAGAACCGTTCCAATTATTTATAAAACTTTATTTTTAATTCGGTCGTTCTCTCCGAAGAACACACATCCCAGCACTGAATCTGAATCATGAGCACAGAGGACACGGCTCGACCACGAACACACACCCACACCCACATCCACCCCCCCACCCACCCCACCCCGACCACGGTGCCAAAGACAGATGCCCCAGCAAACACACCCACGGAAATGAAACCCCAAGCGACAGCGGGAGGTCACGGGACTGCCCTCACGCCGCCGTCCCGGCGCCCGGGCCGGGCCGAGCCTGCAGAGAAGCGGCACCACGCTCACGGTTTCTACACTATGGCTTTGATTCATGCGGCAGCATCGCCGAGCTGAAGCTGAAGCTGCCGGCTTCAGACCTGCGGCCCTGTACACATACTCCAGCATGCTTCATCCGTCGCGTCCCCCCCCCCCCCCACACTCACATAGACACACACTCACTCACACACACACTCTATATGGGGCAATTTGGAGAATTCAATTCACCTTGAATCCATGTCTTTGGACTCTGGGAGGAAACCAGAGAACCGATGGGACACACTCACTCACACACACTCTATATGGGGCAATTTGGAGAATTCAATTCACCTTGAATCCATGTCTTTGGACTGTGGGAGGAAACCAGAGAACCGCTGGGACACACTCACTCACACACACTCTATATGGGGCAATTTGGAGAATTTAATTGACCTTGATCCATGTTTTTTGGCCTGTGGGAGGAAACCGGAGAACCCGGAGGAAACCCACGCAGAGACGGGGAGAAAATGGAAATTCCACCCAGATGGGGATTCGAACCGGGAATCCCTAGTGCCGAGAGGAGAACATGCTAACCACTAAGCCACCATGCCCTCACAAGGTTTCGTGCTTTAAAAAACCAACGGAACCGGGAGTTTTCCCTTGCCGCTGTCGCTTTGGCTTGCTCTCTTTTTGGGGGGAACTCGTGGATCAGAGCTCCATAAAGCACTGTATAAATAAACTACACCCACGACGTGAAACGAAAAAAAAAACCCCCTATAACGTTTTTAATTACTTTATCCTCAATTAGTGTAGTACGTAATTAAAATTTAGCTTGTGAAGTCGAAAATTGAGTAGAAAAGGGGCAATTTATCCATAGAAAACCAAATTAATACATTATCCATTATCTTTTCCTCTATTAGGGTCGCGGGGGGGGTTTCCACATGCCCATCCAGGGGAGAACGTTTTGGGCGCTGGGCAGATAGACCCAGGACAGGACACCAATCCATTACTGGACACACACTCACTCACACAGACACACTCTATATGGGGCAATTTGGAGAACTCAATTGACTTGATCCATGTTTTTGGACTGTGGGAGGAAACCGGAGAACCCGGAGGAAACCCACGCGGACACGGGGAGAACATGGAAACTCCACCCAGATTGGGATTCGAATTCGAATTGGGAATCCCTAGAGCTGAGAGGAGAACATGCCAACTACTAAGCCATGTGCCGCCCAATTACCAATAATTAGTTAATGAATAGTTTTATGAATTTTTTAATTAATTCATGTGAGGGTGGCACAGTGGTGTAGTGATTAGCATGTTCTCCTCTCAGCACTAGGGATTCCCGGTTCGATTCCCCATCTGGGTGGAGTTTCCATGTTCTCCCCGTGTCCATGTGGGTTTCCACCGGGTTCTCCGGTTTCCTCCCACAGTCCAAAAACATGGATCAAGTCAACGGAATTGTCCAAATTTCCCCATATAGAGTGTCTGTGTGAGTGAGTGTGTTCAGTGATGGATTGGCGCCCTGTTCTGGGTGTGTCTGCCCAGCGCCTGAGACGTTCTCCCCTGGATGGGCATGGGGAACCCCACTGCGACCCTAATAGAGGATCTACGATGACAACGTTTCAGCTTAATGGAATAACGGGAGGTGGGTGACCGACACAACAAACAATATTCTTCCAGGTCGCTCATGCTCAGCTCACTCAGCAACAAAAAAAAACATCTTGGGGAAGGTCCACCACAGTCACATTCACACACACATTCACACCTCAGAGGAAAAGAACCATGTGTCTTTCATGTCTGAGCTTACAGACCTCACACACACACACACACACACACACACACACACACACACACACACGACCCACAAACGCCGCCCGCCTTAGGAACGCCCCCCCCCCCAAAAAAAAGCCGCTGAGCTCAGCGTTCAGCATCCACCGCCCCGCCGCGACGGCCCTTCATCCCGATGATGTGGGTCCGTCAGTGCGGCCCGTGGGCCGAAGCGTTTTCATTGGCTACGCTGCGGATGAAAGACGCTGGAGTATGTTCTGTATAACTGGAGGCTGGGTTCCCTCAGCACTTAGTGGCGACTAGGGGTGAGCTGCAATATTCGCTGATTCGACGATTCGATTCGGAGAACCGTAGTCGACTATGAACCTCATAGTCGAATGTACCATTTTGACCACATGGGGGTGTCCATGGCTGCTGCTAAGCATTAGTTTTTACATGAAATGTCTTTGTTTTCGTTATATATATAGCATTTTGTCAAATAAAATCATCCTAATTTCTAGGTTTTTAGGATTTTTTTTTAGGTTTTTCCTTTGAAGTGGAAAAAAGTCCAGAACGGGGATCTCATTTACGGTGCTCTAGAAAAACGAGTAAAATATATAAAAAAAAATCTTTTTTAAAAACCATGCTTATAGCGCCATCTTGTGGTGAAATTGTAACTGATTCGACTATCAGACGACTATAGGGATAATCTGACGAATCAGATTCGACTATGAAAATCCTTAGTTGAATACAGCCCTAGTGGCGACTTTTCCCCGAAGGCCTGAAGTGTTTAGGTAGCGTTCACAGTACAGTGGAGCACAGAAAGAACACGCACGCTCATAAAACACCAATCCGAGAAAAATAAAAGTATATATACTGAATATAGATTCTGCTCTCTTATAGGTTACAGCTTCTGTACGGTTCTTCCTCTAGCTTGAATGATACATCCATAGCATTATTTGTCCTGAGTGTGTGTGTGTGTGTGTGTGTGTGTGTGTGTGTGTGTGTGTGTGTGAGTGTGTGTGTGTGTGTGAGACGGAAACAGGCCGGTAATAAGGCAGTAATGGAGGGAGGGCGGGCTCACAGTGAGCAGGTCTATAGCTATGGGAGGGTAAGTGCAGGCAGGATCAGAGCAGCTTACGTCACCATGACAACAGGTGTTACGCTTGGGCCGCCAGCATGTAGCGGGCGTAGTAACCGAATGAGGCCGGCGCTAACGTAGTGGAGCATCAGCCGGCCGGGCGAGAGGGTGGGCGAGAGGGCATGCCATAGAGCTAAGAGTGTGAGCAATGGATTCTAATTTAATCAGCACACACACCTCTGTAGAGCAGCAACAGAGCGACGGAACGGTCTCTGTGTGTGTGTTTTCAGTGGTCAGGGTGTTGGGCTGTTAATCCGAAGGTTGGGGGTTCAAATCCCAGGTCCACTGAAGTTATCATTCATTTATTCAGGGTGTGGTAGCTCAGTGGTCAGGGTGTTGGGCTATCCATCTGAAGGTTGGGGGTTCAAATCCCAGGTCCACTGAAGTTATCATTCATTTATTCAGGGTGTGGTAGCTCAGTGGTCAGGGTGTTGGGTTATCCATCTGAAGGTTGGGGGTTCAAATCCCAGGTCCACTGAAGTTCCCAATGTGGCTCCTTGAGCAAGACCCTTAACCCTCATTGCTGCAGGGTTGTTGTGATGAACCCTGTGCTCACCTTGTAAGTCGTTTTGGATAAAAGCGTCCAATAAATGACCCAATGTAGGTCCAAAATGTATGGGAGACTCAGGGTCCTCACAAGGGCTGGACGACATGACAATAACGTTAATCTGTACATCATAACACACACCCTATAACAACACAACAATTATGTACAGAACCGTCAATCTTATGTTGTGTTTACTGATTTCTATTCGGGTGGCACGGTGGCTTAGTGGTTGGCATGTTCTCCTCTCAGCACTAGGGAGTTTGAATCCCAATCTGGGTGGAGTTTCCATGTCCTCCCCGTGACCATGTGGGTTTCCTCCGGGTTCTCCGGTTTCCTCCCACAGTCCAAAAACATGGAGCAAGGTCAATTGAGTTCTCCAAATTGCCCCATATAGAGTGTGTGTGTGTGTGTGTGTGAGTGAGTGTGTGCCCAACGATAGATTGGAGCCCTGTCCTGGGTCTATCTGCCCTTCCTCATTCATTATCTTCCACTTTATCCTCTATTAGGGTTGTGGGGGGGTTCCCCATGCCCATCTAGGGGAGAACGTTTCGGGCGCTGGGCAGATACACCCAGAACAGGGCGCCAATCCATCGCTGGGCACACACTCACTCACACAAACACACTCTATATGGGGCAATTTGGAGAACTCAATTGACTTGATCCATGTTTTTGGACTGTGGGAGGAAACCGGAGAACCCGGAGGAAACCCACGCGGACACGGGGAGAACATGGAAACTCCACTCAGATGGGGATTCGAACCAAGAATCCCTAGTGCTGAGAGGCGAACATGCCAACCACTAAACCACCGTGCCACCCTTGTTATAATTATAGTTTTATTAATTTCTTTGCTTAATTGATATATTAGTTGTATATTTCCCAACTACTGTCACTTTATATTACATTTACATTTACATTTGGTCATTTATTGGACGCTTTTATCCAAAGCGACTTACAAGGTGAGCACAGGGTTAATCACAACATCCCTGGAGCAATGAGGGTTAAGAGTCTTGCTCAAGGACCCACATTGGTAACGTCAGTGGACCTGGGATTTGAACCCCCAACCTTCAGATTGATAACCCAACACCCTGACCACTGAGCTACCGCGCCCATTTGCTGCTGATATTGTGAATTTCCCATTTGTCGCCCCATTGCGGGTCCAATAACGGCTTATCTCACCTTATCTCATATTATCTCATCTTATCCCAACACACTTGCAGTTGTGTATTTTTGTTAATAAATCACAAGAGGTGTAACTATACTCTGGTATAGTAATGTCGGCCCTAACAGCTCTTTCCGTGATTTAATCCCAATAACACATAACCTCGAGTGTGTTCTTGATTTATTATAAAACATGCAGTTCGGTTCTTTAATCTGATTGGCTCAGCCGTTTGTCCATCCGTGACATCACTGACAATAACACACACACCTCTGAGTGCTTTACATTCGTATCAATGCGTGATATATGATACATTATATGAAATCGTACAATACAGATTAATATAAACAGCGAGCCGATTACTGATGAGCTGTAAACCTGTATCCTGTTACTCAGCAACCAATGTTTACGTTAAAATCTGGACTAGATTATTCATGCATCCATTATCTCCCGCTTTATCCTCTAGTAGGGTCGCGGGGGGGGGGGTTCCCCATGCCCACCGAGGGGAGAATGTTTCGGGCGCTGGGCAGATACACCCAGGACAGGGCGCCAATCCATCGCTGGGCACACACTCACACACACACACACTCTATATGGGGCAATTTGGAGAATTAAATTGACTTGGTCCATGTTTTCGGACTGTGGGAGGAAACCGGAAAACCCGGAGGAAACCCACACGGACACGGAGAGAACATGGAAACTCCACCCAGATGGGGATTCGAACCGGGAATCCCTAACGCTGAGACGCGAACGTGCTAAACACTAAGCCACCGTGTCGCCTGGGCTAGAAAACATCTAAAAAAACATTTAAAGATTATTAATAATTTAGTTTTCAGTAAATTAATTCATGGATCAACCTTGTTGTTTTTTTTTTACTATAGTGTGTTTGCAACAGAACGTATAAACGTAATGAGGCACTCGAGGTTGTGTATTATTGTGAATACATCACAGGACAGAGGTGTAGCTGCACTCTGTTATGAATCAGGCCTCTTTATTTTTACCCAAAACATTTTTGTTTTCAGTGATCGTCATAAGATTTTCCTTCGGTTGTCTGCTGCCGTTCTATTCGCGTTCCCAAGCCGGTCACTAATAACTAAGTTATAGTTACTAAGTGATTAGTCATTATGATTTAGTTAACAGTCTGAACATTACACTAACATTAACTTTATATTGTGATAGGACAATGCAAGGCTCAGTGCTAGGACCGCTTCCGTTCTGAAATGCTGGATCTGTACCACATGGGATCTGTTTACTGATGTGACGTATGTCAAGCGGCTAGCGACATGATGTCATCGCCAATCGCCCACCCTTAGCTAGTACACATACGGCAAAAGTCTGAGAAGATCGTACACGTGGCGTTACAATTTAAATCACGTACAGGTTTGCAGGGACAACATTTGATATTTTAAAGAACCGTTTTGCAACTGAATTGAGAATTGAATTTCGCTCAAGGGCAGCACGGTGGCTTAGTGGTTAGCAGGTTCTCCTCTCAGCACAAGGTATTCAGCTTCGAATCCCAATATGGGTGGAGTTCCCATGTTCTCGCCGTGTCCGCGTGGGTTTCTTCCGGGTTCTCCAGTTTCCTCCCACAGTCCAAAAACATGGATTAAGTCACTTGAGTTCTCCAAATTGCCCCATATAGAGTGTGTCTGTGTGAGTGAGTGAGTGCCCAGTGATAGATTGGCGTCCTGTCCTGGGTGTATCTGCCCAGCGCCGAAACGTTCTCCCCTGGATGGGCATGGAGAACACCCCCCCCCCACGACCCTAATAGAGGATAAAGCAGAAGATAATGGATGGATATATATAGAGTGATGAAGTCATCTGGGCGGCACTAGGGTTCTCCCCGTGTCCGTGTGGGTTTCCTCCGGGTTCTCCGGTTTCCTCCCACAGTCCAAAAACATGGCTCAAGGTGAATTGAACTCTCCAAATTGCCCCATATCGAGTGTGTTTGTGTGAGTGTGTGTCCAGTGATAGATTGGCGTCCTGTCCTGGGTGTATCTGCCCAGCGCCCGAAACGTTCTCCTCTGGATGGGCTTAGGATACCCCCCCTCCCTCGCGATAATGCCTAAAACCCTTGCATGGTGTGTGTATGTGTGTGTGTGTGTGTGTGTGTGTATATATATATATATATTTTAAGTAATAAGTACAATTCTGCAGTATATTCAGGGATGCTGGCAGACATGCTGACTACTGATGGTTCTACTGCAAACGAAGTCCGGTTTAGTGTATAGACTGTACATGACGACGATGCTTTCATCCCATGCATTTGTTCCAGAGTGCAACGAGTCGGCCCCAGAAGAACCAGGATGAGACTAACGATTAGAAAATAAACGATCACAATTCTATTTCATCAAGGTGCTACGGCTGACAATTCCACTTCAAATAAACCCGAACGAAACCGATCAAAGAAACACGCGTATAACACCCCCCCCCACACACACACAATACTGGTTAATGGTATTAAGTCAAAGAAAAGGCTAGTAGTATTTTCCGTCCGGGTTCCGTTGCCTGGGCCACCCTCGGAGCGGAGACGCTCAGATCTCCACTTTCAATTCACATCTGAAGATTAAAGGACAGAGAAAGAAGCAAAAGGTGACAGAAGAAAATAAAAAAGCCCGACGGAACCACATCTATGACTGGGGGGGGGGCAGGATCGGGTGGAGGTGAGGTGGTAGGGCGGGGCGGGTGGGTGGAACTTGGCCGAAGGTGGGAGAGAAGGAAGGGGGGAGGCGTCGTTGAGGGCGAGGGCCGGCGAGGTCATGACTGCCCTCCGCTCCACTGACTGTCCATCGGTCGGCGCAGCAGCTCCTCCACGTGCCGCGCCACGTCCATGGTGTCGTCCAGGTCGAACTCGCCGTCGGCGTCCAGCATGTTGTCGCTCCTGCCGGAGGACGGAATCAATCGTATCAGTCATCTCTAATTATCAGATCCACCTCCTCGGTTCCACACTCGCAGTGTGCTGCGGTTCCACTGACCAGAGAGATGGACTTTGTAGTTCTATAATCACATTCTGTAGTCCGTCTGTTGCTCTGCATACTCTGTTAGTCTGATTTTATATGGAGGAGTCCCGGAACGCGCATGTTCTCCTCTCAGTGCTAGGGATTCAGGTTCGAATCCCAATCTGGTGGAGTTTCCATGTTCTTCCCCGTGTCCGCATGGGTTTCCTCCGGGTTCTCCGGTTTCCTCCCACAGTCCAAAAACATGGATCAAGTCGATTGAGTTCTCAATTTGCCCCATATAGAGTGTGTTACCTGCCCAGCGCCCGAAATGTTCTCCCCTGGATGGGCATGGGGAACCCCCTGTGACACTTAGTGTGTGTGTGTGTGTGTGTGTGAGTGTGTGTGTGTGTGTGTGTGTGTGTGTGTGTGTGTGTGTGTGTGTGTTTTGAGAGTTAGTGGCT
>JAFMOC010000360.1:230000-250000 GCA_019802505.1 Corydoras sp. C115 | reverse complement strand
AACCTACCCTGAGCAAGAACATAGTTCTGGAACCTGCTGAAAGTAGATATGTGAATGCTCCAAATTGCCCCATATCAAGTGTGTTTGTGTGTGTGTCTGTGTGAGTGAGTGTGTGCCAAATGACAGATTGGTGCTAACCTGGAGATACAGGTTCTAATCCTGATCACGGTAAAGTTTCCATGTTCTCCACGTAGGTTACCTCCAGTTTCCTCCCACAGTCCCAAAAACATGGATTCAAGGTGAAAAAATTGTCCCTATTTAATTTGTGTTGGTGTCTGTGTGAGTGAGTGTGTGTCCAGTGATAGATTGGCGTCCTGTCCTGAGTGTATCTGCCCAGCGCCCGAAACGTTCTCCCCTGGATGGGCATGGGGAACCCCCCCCCCCGCGACCCTAGTAGAGGATAAAGCGGAAGATAATGGATGGATGGATAACTATGAATGGGTGGCATGGTGGCTTAGTGGTTAGCATGTTCTCCTCTCAGCGCTGGGGATTCAGATTCGAATCCCAATCTGGGTGGAGTTTTCATGTTCTCCCCATGTCCGCGTGGGTTTCCTCCAGGTTCTCCGGTTTCCTCCCACAGTCCAAAAACATGGCTTTGTAATTTCCCTATCCAAGTTGCCCCTATATAGAGTGTGTTTCTGTGTGTAAGTGAGTGTGTGCTCAGTGATGGATCGGTGGCTTGTCCTGGGTGTACCTGCCCAGCGCCGGAACGGGCATGGAGAACAACCCTGAACAGTGTGTCCTAATACTTTTGTCTGTAATGTGTTGAATGAGAACTCGGGATGCACAGCTGGAGGTTGTTTTTGTACTACTGGCTGAAACAGATCTACAGATGTTCGCTGATGTGTTGTACATGTGGAAGATGGGAGGTCCATCACTGGGCACCTGCTTTATTGGGGTTCTCCGCCACCCATGCAATGGTGATGCCGCCGATCTCCGAATCACTGAAGCGCAACAGGAATGTTCCGTTAGGTTTGGACATTAGCATGTCCTGAGCCTGCTGCTTGTTGACGAAGCCCAGTATTGCCCTAGGACAAACACACACACACACACACACACACACACACACACACACACACACACACACACACACACACACACACACACACACATACACACACAAAATAAAATACAATTTAATGTAATTACAGAAACATTCAGGACATCTGACATCTCATACAAGGGGTTCGAATCCCAATCTGCAGTGGAGTCTTAATTCTAATGGTTCCTTTTAAAAAGAATACATTTTCATAGTGAATGAGTTCAATCCAAATTGCCTAATATAAGTATTTAATGCGTAAGTGAGTGTGTGTCTGGTGATAGGTTGACGTCCTGTACCTGGGGTATCGAATCCCAATCTGGCCCGGAAATGTTTCTCCCCTGTTCTGGGCATGGTTTAGTTCCTGGCTTACAGGTCCTGAATGTACCTTATTCATATCTTGAGTTCTCCAAATTGCCCCCTGTGTCTGTGTGTGTGTGTGTGGTGGGGGGTCACAGGGGCATTCCCTCATGCCCATCCAGGGGAGAACGTTTCGGGGGCTGGGCAGATACACCCAGGACAGGACACCAATCTATCGCTGGGCACACACTCACTCACACAAACACACACTCTATATGGGGCAATTTAGAGAATTCAATTCACCTTTAATACATGTTTTTGGTCTGTGGGAGGAAACCGGTGAACCTTAGAACCCGGAGGAAACCCACACGGACACGGGGAGAACATGGAAACTCCACCCAGATTGGGATTCGGAACCGGGAATCTCTAGTGCTGAGAGGAGAACATGCCAACACTAAACCACAGTGCCGCCCCAATTGGTCATCCATCCATCCATTATCTTCCACTTTAGCCTATATTAGGGTCACGGGGGGGTTCCCATGCCCATCCAGGGGAGAACGTTTTGGGCGTTTGTGGACGTTTGTCCACATGGGTTTCCTCTGGGTTCTCCGGTTTCCTCCCACAGTCCAAAAACATGGATCAAGTCAATTGAATTCTCCAAATTGCCCCATATAGAGTGTGTTTGTGAGTGAGTGTGTCCAGTAATAGATTGGCGCCCTGCCCAGCGCCCGAAACGTTCTCCCTTGGATGGGCATGGGGAACCCCCCCCCCCCCCGACCCTAGTAGAGGAAAAGCAGAAGATAATGGATGGATAAATGAATGGATAATGTGAACGGAGCCCACATGAAGCCCACGTGGAACCCGGCTCAGCCAAAACATCTGACCAGCTCCTGCAGGCTGGGTGAGAGAGCACGTTGCTCAATGTTAATGTAAACTGACCGAGTGCCATCTCTTGTGTAAGCATCAAGCAAAGCATTTTAACTGAATACACAGAACGTTCTATTCTCAGGAACTCCGATTCTCACTATTCAGAAAAAAGAACCCCCTTTAGCTCACATTGCTTCATTTCTCTTTATTGATTATTCAGCATTATGGACTTTCTTCTTCCTCTCCACCTCAGTTCACCCCTCTGATGAATCAGCACCTCATTCAGCCATGAAGCGTCCTCATGTACACCCCTGTCTGCTGGCATGGAAATCCAGATGTTGTGTTCTTACCCATCATTCCAGTGAGGCCTCAGGTGCTTTTAGGTCAGCTCCATGACCCCGTCAAACCACTGCCAGAACGTGAGGTTCAGAATGGAAATGAGAATGGGGTGGGCTTGAGAATGGGAATGAGAATGGGGGTGGGCTTGAGAATGGGAATGGTGGTGGGCTTGAGAATGGGAATGGTGGTGGGCTTGAGAATGGAAATTGGAATGGGGGTGGGCTTGAGAATGGGAATGGTGGTGGGCTTGAGAATGGGAATGAGAATGGGGGTGGGCTTGAGAATGGGAATGGTGGTGGGCTTGAGAATGGAAATTGGAATGGGGGTGGGCTTGAGAATGGGAATGGTGGTGGGCTTGAGAATGGAAATGGGAATGGGGGTGGGGTTGAGAATGGGAATGGTGGTGGGCTTGAGAATGGGAATGAGAATGGGGGTGGGCTTGAGAATGGGAATGGTGGTGGGCTTAAGAATGGGAATGGTGGTGGGCTTGAGAATGGAAATTGGAATGGGGGTGGGCTTGAGAATGGGAATGGTGGTGGGCTTGAGAATGGGAATGAGAATGGGGGTGGGCTTGAGAATGGGAATGGTGGTGGGCTTGAGAATGGAAATGGAATGGGGGTGGGCTTGAGAATGGGAATGGTGGTGGGCTTGAGAATGGAAATGGGGGGTGGGCTTGAGAATGGGAATGGTGGTGGGCTTGAGAATGGGAATGAGAATGGGGGTGGGCTTGAGAATGGGAATGGGGGTGGGCTTGAGAATGGGAATGGGGGTGGGCTTGAGAATGGAAATGAGAATGGGGGTGGGCTTGAGAATGGGAATGGGGGTGGGCTTGAGAATGGGAATGGTGGTGGGCTTGAGAATGGGAATGGTGGTGGGCTTGAGAATGGGAATGGGGGATGGGCTTGAGAATGGGAATGGGGGATGGGCTTGAGAATGGGAATGGGGGATGGGCTTGAGAATAGAAATGAGAATGGGAAGGGGCATGAGAATGGGAATAGAAATGAGAATGGGAATGGGCATGACAATAGAAATGAGAATAGGGATGAGAATGGGAATGAGAATGGGGATGGCATGAGAAAGGAAATGAGAATAGGGATGAGAATGGGAATAGGGATGAGAATAGAAATGAGAATGGGGATGGGCATGAGAATAGAAATGAGAATGGGGATGAGAAGGAGAATGAGAATGGTGATGGGGGATGGGCTTGAGAATAGAAATGAGAATGGAAAGGGGCATGAGAATGGGAATAGAAATGAGAATGGGAATGGGCATGACAATAGAAATGAGAATAGGGATGAGAATGAGAATGAGAATGGGGATGGCATGAGAAAGGAAATGAGAATAGGGATGAGAATGGGAATGGGATGGCATGAGAATGGGGATGAGAATGGGAATGAGGATGAGAATGGGAATAAGAATGGTGATGGCATGAGAATGGAAGTGAGAATAGGGATGAGAATGAGGATGAGAATGGGAATAAGAATGGGGAGAGCATGAGAATGGAAGTGAGAATAGGGATGAGAATGAGGATGAGAATGGGAATAAGAATGGGGAGAGCATGAGAATGGAAGTGAGAATAGGGATGAGAAATGAGAATGGGAATGGGCATGACAATAGAAATGAGAATGGGGATGAGGATGAGAATGTGGATGAGAATGGGGATGGCATGAGAATGGGCATGAGAATGGGGATGGCATGAGAATGGGCATGAGAATGGGGATGGCATCATTCAGGCATGAAACGTCCTCATGTACACCCCTGTCTGGTGGCTAGTAAAATCCAGATGTTGTGTTCTTACCCATCATTCCAGTGAGGCTTCAGGTGCTTTTTGGTCAGCTCCATGACCCCGTCAAACCACTGCCAGAACGTGAAGTTCCTACCAGGTAAGCTCTCCTGCACACACAGACCGACAGACAGACAGACAGACAGACCGATCTATCTGTGAGAACATGGTGTTCAGACAAAGACTCGTCACATGAGCCTCTGCATTACTATAGCATTATAGAAAATATGATGCAAACACACAGTAGCAAAAGTATGGACACGCCCCCTCCTGGCATCATCATCTATTCCTCCACTTATCATATAGCTGGAGTTTGTAGTTTTATAAATGCAGACTGTAGTCCATCTGTGTTCTTTGTTGTTGTTAGTTCTGTTGGTTCTCTGTTCTTGAGGTCGGCAGCATCACAGAACAGGTATCATTTGGGTGGTGGATTGTTTATTGTCAGTTCTGCAGTGACACTGATGTGGTGAGGGGGGTTTTGAGGTAAATTGCCCCATATAGAGTGTGTATGTGTGAGTGAGTGTGTGTCCAGGGATGGGTTGGCGCCCTGTCCTGGGTGTATCTGCTCAGTTCCCCACCTGTTCTACCCTGGATGGGCATGAGAATGGAAATGGGAATGAGGATGAGAATGAGAATGGTGGTGGCATGAGAATGGGGATGAGAATGAGGATGAGAATGTGGATGAGAATAAAGATGAGAATGGGAATGAGAATGAGGATGAAAATGAGAATGGGGATGAGAATGGGGATGAGAATAGAAATGAGAATGGGGATGAGAATAAAGATGAGAATAAAGATGAGAATAGAAATGAGAATGAGGATGAGAATAAAGATGAGAATAGAAATGAGGATGAGAATGGGGATGAGAATAAAGATGAGAATGGGAATGAGAATTGGGATGAGAATGAGGATAATAATGGGAATGAGGATGAGGATGAGAATGGGCATGAGAATAGGGATGAGAATGAGAATGGGGATGGCATTAGAATGTGCATGAGTATGAGGATGAGAATGGGGTTGGCATGAGAATGGCCATAGGCATAAGAATGTAAATGGGAATGAGGATGAGAACGGGAATGAGAATGGGGATGGGCATGAGTATAGAAATGAGAATGGGGATGAGAATGAGAATGGGAATGGCATGAGTATAAAAATAAGAATGGGGATGAGAATGAGGACGCATGAGTATAGAAAAGAGAATGGGGATGAGAATGAGGATGAGAACGGGGATGAGGATGAGAATGGCATGAGTATAGAAATGAGAATAGGAATGAGCATGAGGATGAGAATGGCATGAGTATAGAAATGAGAATGGGGATGAGGACGAGAATGGGGATGAGAATGGCATGAGTATAGAAATGAGAATGGGGATGAGAATGAGGATGAGAATGAGGACGGCATGAGTATAGAAAAGAGAATGGGGATGAGGATGAGGATGAGAATGGGGATGGGGATGAGGATGAGTATGGCATGAGTATAGAAATGAGAATGGGGATGAGAATGAGAATGAGAATGAAAATGGCATGAGTATAGAAATGAGAATGGGGATGAGAATGAGGATGAGAATGAGGACGGCATGAGTATAGAAATGAGAATGGGGATGAGAATGAGGATGAGAATGAGGACGGCATGAGTATAGAAATGAGAATGGGGATGAGAATGAGGATGAGAATGAGGACGGCATGAGTATAGAAATGAGAATGGGGATGAGAATGAGGATGAGAATGAGGACGGCATGAGTATAGAAATGAGAATGGGGATGAGGATGAGAATGGGAATGGCATGAGTATAGAAATGAGAATGGGGATGAGAATGAGGATGAGAATGAGGACGGCATGAGTATAGAAATGAGAATGGGGATGAGAATGAGGACGAGAATGGGGATGAATTTAGGAATGATGAAACCAACACACACTCTTATTAAGTAGTATTAACATAGTATTAAGTTGAAGATAATGAGATGAGCTAATTAAAGCTTCATGTTTCCATGGCGTCCAAAATTATATTCCACTCAACTTCAAAGCTCTTTGATGTAAATGACATCAATTACAAAGTTCTCCCACCCAAGAACCCAAGACCCAAGAAGACCCTGATTTCACAAATTGGCCTAATCTGTGCAGTTTTACATGAATTTATCAAATAAAAGCTGTTTTTATGTCGGTTCCTCACCGTGTGATGCGTGCAGAGTTGCATGTTGATGTGGAGTTCTATCTGAGATCTAACTAAAGTTCCGCCTCCGCCGTTCCAACGGAAAACAAACCTCGCAGAGCCGTTCTAACAGCCAACAGGTCTGGACCTTGACTTTTAAACGGACGAGCAGCCCAGCAGCCTAAAGCCTGAATTCCAGCAGTGTTCGCTGAGCCGAAACGCAGGGCCGTTCCAAAGGCGAGCGCCGCCTGAGGCCTTCACATCCCAAAGCACCGGCATCAAAGCTTCCTCCCACTAATCATCAACTTCTTTAACGAACGGCCGGCTGACGAGCCAGACTTACGCACGCGCCGCCTGCCCGCTCAGCTGACAAAGTAAAATGACGTGAGGACTTTGTTTACCGTGGTTTATGTGTAAACCGTTTCTAAATCAGAAATTAGGGAAGTTACACGATCTGTGTTTTATAGACACAGCTTTTCATTCAGCATCTCATTTAGAAAGATTTATCCTCTATTAGGGTCATTGGGGGGTTTCCCAATGCCCATCCAGGGGAGAACGTTTCGGGCGCTGGGCAGATACACCCAGGACAGGACGCCAATCTATTGCTGGACACACACTCACTCACACACACACTCTATATGGGGCAATTTGGAGAACTCAATTGACTTGATCCATGTTTTTGGACTGTGGGAGGAAACCGGAGAACCAGGAGGAAACCCACGCGGACACGGGGCGAACATGGAAACTCCACCAGATTGGGATTCGAACCGGGAATCCCTAGCGCTGAGAGGAGAACATGCCAAACACTAAGCCAACATGCCACCCTCATGAACTCCTCCTTTCATTATCTTCCGCTTTATCCTCTATTAGGGTCGTGTGTGGGGTTCCCCATGCCCATCCAGGGGAGAACATCTCGGGCACTGGGCAGATACACCCAGGACAGGACACCAATCCATCACTGGACACTCACTCACACAGACACACTCTATATGGGGCAATTTGGAGAACTCAACTGACCTTGATCCATGTTTTTGGACTGTGGGAGGAAACCGGAGAACCCAGAGAAAACCCACGCGGACACGGGGAGAACATTGAAACTCCACCAGATTGGGATTCGAACCAGGAATTCCCAACGCTGAGAGGAGAACATGCCAACCACTAAGCCACCGTGCCGCCCGGTGTGAAGACGTAAAACACAGAAAACGCAGAGTTGGGTGATGGGTGCTCTTACTCTGTTGAACTGCGACCAGGTCATCGTCATCCCCCGGTAATCCTCAGGGTTGCAGCTGGAACTGCTGAAGGCTTTCTGAGCGAGAAAGACCAGGTTCTCCTCCGACAGCCCCCGGTTGGACTGCACCTCGGCTTTGTATTTCATATTGAGAGCTTCACACAGCTGCGGCCACATCACTTTGTCGGGGACGAGGAACGGGACTCGGCCCTGTGAAGGAAAACGACACGCGAGATCGAAATAATGCTTTCAGATGAACGAGTGTCTAAAATGCCCTCGCTGCTGAGAATAGAACGTTTCCAAGAACAAGACCCTTCCGCTTTATTGTAGAGAATTGATTCTATTGATATTTCGGGGGCAGAGGTGCTGGGAGTGAAGTGCACTGAGTGATTTGCATTAATTCGCTTCGGTAAGGTTTAATTAGCAGAATAATTAGAAACACTTGATTCAGGAATCAGACATTCAGCTCGTTAACTGATTTTACATCTCAATCCATCCATTATCTCCCGCTTTATCCTCTATTAGGGTCGTGGGGGGGTTCCCCATGCCCATCCAGAGGAGAACGTTTTGGGCGCTGGGCAGATACACCCAGGACAGGACGCCAATCTATCACTGGACACACACTCACTCACACACACACTCTATATGGGGCAATTTGGAGAATTCAATTGACCTTGATCCATGTTTTTGGACTGTGGGAGGAAACCCAGGTGAACATGGGAGAACATGGAAACTCCACCCAGATTGGGATTCGAACCGGGAATCCCTAGCATTGAGAGGAGAACATGCTAACCACTAAGCCACCGTGCCGCCCCGTTCACGTTACCATCCATTCATTATCCTCTACTAGGGTCGCGGGGGGACACACACTCACTCACACAGACACACTCTATATGGGGCAATTTGGAGAATTCAATTGACCTTGATCCATGTTTTTGGACTGTGGGAGGAAACCGGAGAACCCGGAGGAAACCCACGTGGACACGGGGAGAACATGGAAACTCCACCCTGATTGGGATTCAAACCAGGGGGGTTCTCCATGCCCATCCAGGGGAGAACGTTTCGGGCGCTGGGCAGATACACCCAGGACAGGACGCCAATCTATCACTGGACACACACTCACTCACACAGACACACTCTATATGGGGCAATTTGGAGAACTCAATTGACCTTGATCCATGTTTTTGGACTGTGGGAGGAAACCGGAGAACCCGGAGGAAACCCACGTGGACACGGGGAGAACATGGAAACTCCACCCTGATTGGGATTCAAAACGGGGGGGTTCTCCATGCCCATCCAGGGGAGAACGTTTCAGGCGCTGGGCAGATACACCCAGGACAGGACACCAGTCTATCGCTGGACACACACTCACTCACACAGACACACACACACACTCCACCCAGATTGGGATTCAAACCAGGAATCCCTAGCACTGAGAGGAGAACATGCCAACCACTAAGCCACCATGCCGCCCAAAAGAAATAATAATAAAATAAAATAAAAAAAAAAAAAATATATATATATATAGCTATAGCTATAAATAGTTATAATAAAAATGTAAATATAGAAATACAGTAGCTTTTTGTATTATATTTACATTACATTTACATTTAGTCATTTAGCAGACGCTTTTATCCAAAGCGACTTACAAATGAGAACACCACAAGTCAGAATTATAACGCTGCTATATTTCATTTTTTATTAATAAATTAATATAAATGTAATAATATTAAATTATTTTAAAAAATAATAATTAATTTATCCAGTAGAGGATAAAGCGGAAGATAATGGATGGATGAGATATTATTTCTTTTTTTTAACGTAATATTTACATTTTAAAATGTTTTAAATTCTACCACTTGGGTTGAACTGGGTCCTTGAAACGCAATGTCGTTTACATTTCATGTACCACATGTTACGTAAATGACAATAAAGTCTCCTCGAATCCCTGAATAATATGAAATTTATGTTAGTTATTTTATTTAAAATAGATGACTAACATATTAACATCCCTTGTTAAATAGTTTGAACCTGAACTGCAATAATAACCTTATAATAACCTTCTATCTAATGTAGAGCAGCCCCGCAGCCTGACAGCACATGTAAGCGGAGTTTAGGTCAGATTTCTGGAGCCGGGTTCATGTTTGTTTGTAAGCCCTCATGGTGATTCATACGAGGTCATCCTGACCCAGAATGGTTAGCTGTTCTTTTAGGAGAAGCGACCTGCAGAGCGCCTAAGTGCTCTCGTGTTCCCAAAGTAATCATTTGTCGGTGTTTAGTGAATGAGTACAAATGCACTGATGTTCTCCTGAACTCACGGGTTCAGCGAAGGCATTGTCCCATAGAACCGTGGCAGTGGCATTGTTGTCCTGACTTCCATGAACAATCACGACCACGGGCAGAGACAGCGTCTGAGAGCAGAGCGCAGGGACGAGGGACAGACATGTGGACACAGGGCAGACAGACAGCTGGTCAGCAAGACTTAAAAATCTTTAGAATAATGAATTTAAATAATAATAATAATAATAATAATAATAATATAAATAAATAAATATTAATAATAAATATCAATTTAATAATAATAATAATAATAATAATAATAATAATAAAAATCTTTAGAATACATTTAAATAATAATAATAAATAATTTAAATAAATAACACATTTAAATCTAATAATAATATAATATAATATAATATAATATAATAATAACAAAAATCTTAAAAATCTTTAGAATAATTCATTTCAATAATAAATAAATAATAAATAAATAATAACAATAAATGTAAATTTTATAATAAATGTTAATTTAATAATAAATGTTAATTTAATAATAATAATAATAACAAAAATCGTACAAATCTTTAGAATAATGAATTTTAATACTAATAATAAATAATAAAATAATAGATGTAAATAAAAATTTCATAATAATAATAATAATACATTTACATTTTTATTTAAATTTTTAATAATAATATAATAATAATACTTTTTTTATCTTACCTTGACTTGAAAAACCAGCTCATTGCCTCCAACGCTAAACTGTGATTCGAACAATATAGTGAACTTCTCCTCCGTTACCGACTCCGCCCCGCGCCGGTCTGAGCGCTTTATTCTTTTCAAAGACTAAAAAAAATAAAGACCAATCATTCATCCATCACCCACGATCACCCACGATGACCCAGGATCACCCATGATCACCCACGATCACCCAGGATCACCCACGATCACCCAGGATCACCCACGATCACCCAGGATCACCCACGATCACCCAGGATCACCCACGATCACCCAGGAGTACCCAAACTTCATCAAACAGTGAAAAAAATGTTTATCTGAAGGTTAAACCTCATTGGGTAACATTTTTAAAGGCGCACTAATCTTTTGCCCAACCCTGTAATTAACAGATTTCATTAAGTGTTCTAAATCTATTCATTTTGGTGTTAAACTTAAACAAACACAGAATTAAACAACAGCACAGAGCTTCAAAGCCGACCGTGGAACAAAGGCCGTGCTGGAGACCTGATTAAGAACAGGGTGAGGGTTTGTGCCCCGTGTTTACCCTGAGCTTCACTCACCATGTTCCTGAAGTGTGCAATTAGAGTGCCTGTGGTCTGGTGATACTCCATCACACAGTTATTATTCAAGATCTCTCCGCTGCTGTCACTGCGAGAACCAGAGGAACAGAGAAAGAATAGAAATGAGAACGGAACCAATTTCAACCTGGTTTTTAAATCAGTCTACCTTTAAGAACTCCATCATCCAACTCATTTTACACTTATATACAGAGTTTCTGCTACATTTCCCATTGCATATCGAGCTATATTTATATTTTATATTTCCATTTTATATATTTTTACATTTTATATATACCCATCCATCCATTATCTTCTGCTTTATCCTCTATTAGGGTCGCGGGGTGGTTCCCCATGCCCATCCAGGGGAGAACGTTTTGGGCGCTGGGCAGATACACCCAGTACAGGGCGCCAATCTATCACTGGACACACACTCACTCACACAGACACACTCTATATGGGGCAATTTGGAGAATTCAATTGACCTTGATCCCAGAGGAAACCCACACGGACACGGGGAGAACATGGAAACTCCACCCAGATGGGGATTCGAACCGGGAATCCTTAGTGCTGAGAGGAGAACATGCTAACCACTAAGCCGCCCCATTATATATCCATCCACCCATCCATCCATTATCTTCCGCTTTATCCTATATTAGGGTCCCCATGCCCATCCAGGGGAGAACGTTTCGGGCGCTAAGCAGATACACCCAGGACAGGACGCCAATCTATCACTGGACACACACTCAGTCACACACACACACTCTATATGGGGCAATTTGGAGATTTCTATTGACCTTCAGCCATGTTTTTGGAGGAAACCGGAGAACCCGGAGGAAACCCACACGGACATGGGGAGTAACATGGAAACTCCACTCAGATTGGGATTCGAACCAGGAATTTTTAGCGCTGAGAGGAGAACATTCTAACCACTAAGCCACCGTGCCGCCCCATTATATTATATTATATATATATAGTATTGGTAGTTGTATATTGTTCTATATAATATATAATATTAAGTTCTAACTTGGGGTCTGTGAGTCATGTACCACATGCAATACAAATTATAATAAAATATATTGAAGGCAGTCATGCCTTTTTAAACTACGGCATGATTAAAACTTCCCATCGAGCTCTAACGACGCCTCACACCCGGGACTGCCACGGGACTGCCACAAATTGGATGCGGCCAATTATAATCTGACGAGTCTTGTGTGTGTTTTCGCTTTTGAGCAGTGCTTTACACAGAACAGGTATCATTTGGGTGGTGGATTGTTTATTGTCAGTTCTGCAGTGTCACTGATGTGGTGGGGGTTTAGTGTAGTTTCATTTCTCCACCTGTCACACTGCTGGGATAGGACTAATGCACCCACCAAATACCCCCTGCTCTGTGGTGCTACTATTGGGGTTCTGAGCATTAGAACAGAGTAAAGGGGACTTCCACAGTATGTACTGTAGAACACACACAGATGGACTACAGAATGGAATTCTATACTATTTACACTGTTGGTTCTCTGTTCTTGAGGTCAGGAGCATCACAGAACAGGTAGCATTTGGGTGGTGGATTGTTCATTGTCAGTTCTGCAGTGACACTGATGTGGTGAGGCATTCATTCATTCATTATCTCCCGCTTTATCCTCTATTGGGGCCGCGGTGGGGTTCCCCATGCCCATCCAGGGGAGAACATCTCAGGCACTGGGCAGATAGACCCAGGACAGGACATTAATCCATCGCTGGGCACACACTCACTAACACACACTCTATATGGGGCAATTTTGAGAATTCAATTGACTTGATTCCATGTTTTTGGACTGTGGGAGGAAACCGGAGAACCCGGAGGAAACCCATGCAGACACGGGGAGAACATGGAAATTTTGCCCAGATGGGGTTTCGAACCGGGAATCCCTAGCGCTGAGAGGAGAACGTGCTCACCACTAAGCCACCGTGCCGCCTGTGGTGAGGCAGTTGTATTTATTTAAAAACTTTTTAAAAAGGCTTTTGACGCTGAGATTAAGATTAAGATTAAGATTAAGATTAAGATCATTTATTGTGTGTGTGATGGTGTGAGCCTCACTTGCGTGTGTTTTCGTTTTTGAGCAGGGCTTTGGCCTGCTGCTCACTGATGATGGTGGCTTTCACCTGAGGAGGGTTCATGTGCACGTTGAGTTTGCCCCCCACCAGCAGCCGCACCGTCGCTGCGAACTTGGTTTGTGTCTTCAGCACCTGAGGAGGCTGCTTTTCTATGATGAAGGTGCTAAAAACACAGAACGTAGAACTTTAAATACACATGAGAGTGAAGAATACATGAAACATATTCACATACATATTCATAAATAAGATTAAATGTACAGTATAAAAAGATTGCAGCCTGTAAGAGCAGGTACCTGGAGCCAGTACCTGTCAGGTTTGGACACGCCCCCTTCTTACTCCATCTATTCCCTCCACTTATCATATAGATGGAGTTTGTAGTTTTATAATTGCAGACTGTAGTCCATCTGTGTTCTTTGTTGTTGTTAGTTCTGTTGGTTCTCTGTTCTTGAGGTCAGCAGCATCACAGAACAGGTATCATTTGGGTGGTGGATTGTTTATTGTCAGTTCTGCAGTGACACTGATGTGGTGGGGGTTTAGTGTAGTTTCATTTCTCCACCTCAGTGACACTGCTGGGATAGGACTAATGCACCCACCAAATACCCCCTGCTCTGTGGTGCTACTATTGGGGTTCTGAGCATTAGAACAGAGTAAAGGGGACGTACACCGTATGTACTGTAGAACACACACAGATGGACTACAGAATGGAATTGGAGAACTACAAAGTCCAGCTTTACAGATGTGGACCTGAGAACATGGAGCAGAAAACAGGCATGGCCAAACATCCAAACGTTGGACAAAAGACACTTGAAAGAAGGGGTTCCCCATGCCCATCCAGGGGAGAACGTTTCAGGCGCTGGGCAGATAGACCCAGGACAGGACACCAATCTATCACTGGACACACACTCACTCACACAGACACACTCTATATGGGGCAATTTGGAGAATTCAATTGACTTGATCCATGTTTGGTGGCACGGTGGCTTAGTGGTTAGCACGTTCTCCTCTCAGCACTAGGGATTCCCGGTTTGAATCCCCATCTGGGTGGAGTTTCCATGTTCTCCCCGTGTCTGCGTGGGTTTCCTCCGGGTTCTCCGGTTTCCTCCCACAGTCCAAAAACATGGATCAAGTTAATGGAGTTCTCTAAATTGCCCCATATAGAGTGTGTCTGTGTGAGTGAGTGTGTACCCAGCGATGGATTGGCGCCCTGTTCTGGGTCTATCTGCCCAGCGCCCGAGACGTTCTCCCCTGGATGGGCATGGGGAACCCCACCGCGACCCTAATAGAGGATAAAGCGGGAGATAATGAATGAATGAATGATCCATGTTTTTGGACTGTGGGAGGAAACCGGAGAACCCGGAGGAAACCCACATGGACACGGGGAGAACATGGAAACTCCACCCAGATTGGGATTGGAACCGGGAATCCCTAGTGCTGAGAGGAGAACATGCCAACCACTAAACCACCGTGCTGCCTGGTTATTTTTATAACCTTTTTAATTTCTAGGGCTACAGGACATTGTTGGGGAGAGACTGGAAATGTGCGTTTTTGTCACTCACTCACTCACACACACACACACACACACACACACACACACACACACACACACACACACACACACACTCTTCTCCAGCCACAGTGCTCGTACGATGCAGAGCTCCTGTACTCTGCAGTGGAAGGTGAAGTCCTGTGCTGTGTCTCTGCGGGAGCTTCAGGTAATTCGTGGCTGAGGTCGAGCATACAGGTAGCTCCAGCTGAGACATGTCTAAATTTAGCCGCGCAGCGTTTTATTTAATAGTAACTTCCAGCACAACTAAGATATCTGGGAATTAGTCAGTACAAACTTTTCAAAGCAGCACGCCTCCCTTTGAGAGTGAAATAATGTACAATAATCATTACAATAATCAGTAAGAGAAAACCAGCTCCCGCTCTTTACATTCTGTGTCTCAGGAAATCACTTTAAAAAGGTGAAGATTAATTACGTGACTACAGCCTCAAAAAAACATAACACAAAGGAAATGACATCATAATTGAACAAAAACGAAGCCAAAACACCGAAATTTCTCAGCAAACAAGTATAATGTTATTGTATGAAGTGAAATTAAGTAACTCATCTCAACATCCGTCCATTATCTCCCGCTTTATCCTCTGTTAGGGTCGCGGGGGGGGTTCCTCATGCCCACCGGGGAGAATGTTTCGGGCGCTGGGCAGATACACCCACGACAGGGCGCCAATCCATCACTGGACACACACACACTCACACACACACCATATTTGGGGCAATTTGGAGAACTCAATTGACCTTGATCCATGTTTTTGGACTGTTGGAGGAAACCGGAGAACCCAGAGGAAACCCATGTGGACACGGGGAGAACATGGAAACTCCACCCAGATTGGGATTCAAACTGGGAATCTCTAGAGCTGAGAGGAGAACATGCTAACCACTAAGCCACCGTGCCACCCCTCTACTAAACATCCATCCATTATATTCTGCTTTATTCTCTACTAGGATCAGGGGGGGGGGTTCCCCACGTCCATCTATGGGAGAAAGTTTCAGGCGCTGGGCAGATAGACCCAGGACAGGATGCCAATCCATCGCTGGGCACACACTCACTCACACAGACACACTCTATATGGGGCAATTTGGAGAACTCAATTGACTTGATCCATGTTTTTGGACTGTGGGAGGAAACCGAAGAACCCAGAGGAAACCCACGCGGACACGGGGAGAACATGGAAACTCCACCCAGATGGGGATTCGAACCGGGAATCCCTAGTGCTGAGAGGAGAACATGCCAACCACTAAGCCACCGTGCCACCCTCAAGATATTTGACATTTTTCGATTTAATAGATATTACATATTGTACACATACCACTTTACTTTTACTTTATTGCATATTTTCAGTTTAATTTTAATGTTCTTAATGTTATTTTTTATTTCCTCTTTTGTGTATAGATAAGCACTTCTAATGGAGCATCTGTAGAAACTGCAATCTCCCCCCCCCGGGATTAATAAAGTATTCTGGTTCTACTTCTAATACACTCTATATGGGGCAATTTGGAGAAGCCCATTTACTTGAATCCATGTTTTTGGACTGTGGGAGGAAACCGGAGAACCCATAGGAAACCCCTGTGGACACGGGGAGAACATGGAAACTCCACCAGATTGGAATTGGAACCTGGATCCCCAGCGCTCAGAGGACGTGCTAAGCACTACACCACCGTGACGCCCCAGACAGAAGCCAAGACTGAAAACAGTGGAAAACAGCTGCAAACACAGCATGTGGTAATAGAGAGGAGAACCGACAACATCAGCAATGACAGATATTCAAGGTTTGTCTGCATTTGTTCTAAACATCCATCCATCCATTATCTTCTGCTTTATCCTCTACTAGGATCGCGGTGAGGTTCCCTATGCCCATCCAGGGGAGAATGTTTCGATACACCCAGGACAGGACACCAATCCATCACTGGACACACACTCACTCACACAGACACACTCTATATGGGGCACTTTCAAGAATTCAATTGACCTTGATCCATGTATTTGGATTGTGGGAGGAAACTGGAGAACCCGGAGGAAACCCACGCGGACACGGGGAGAACATGGAAACTCCACCCAGATTGGGATTCGAACCGGGAATCTAGTTCGAGAGCTGAGAGGAGAACATGCTAACCACTAAGCCGCCCGATTATATATCCATCCATCCATCCATTATCTTTCGCTTTATCCTCTATTAGGGTCGCGGGGGGGGTTCCCCATGCCCTTCCAGGGGAGAACGTTTCGGGCGCTGGGCAGATACACGCAGGACAGGACACCAATCTATCACTGAACAGACACTCACTCACACAGACACACTCTATATGGGGCAATTTTGAGAATTCAATTGACTTGATCCATGTTTTTGGATTGTGGGAGGAAACCGGAGAACCCGGAGGAAACCCACGCGGACACGGGGAGAACATGGAAACTCCACCCAGATTGGGATTCGAACCGGGAATCTAGTTCGAGAGCTGAGAGGAGAACATGCTAACCACTAAGCCGCCCCATTATATATCCATCCATCCATCCATTATCTTTCGCTTTATCCTCTATTAGGGTCGCGGGGGGGGTTCCCCATGCCCTTCCAGGGGAGAACGTTTCGGGCGCTGGGCAGATACACGCAGGACAGGGCGCCAATCTATCACTGGACACACACTCACTCACACAGAGACACACTCTATATGGGGCAATTTTGAGAATTTAATTGACTTGATCCATGTTTTTGGACTGTGGGAGGAAACCTGAGAACCCGGAGGAAACCCACACGGACACGGGGAGAACATGGAAACTCCACCCAGATTGGGATTCGAACCGGGAATCCCTAGCGCTAAGAGGAGAACATGCTAACCACTAAGCCGCCCCATTATATATCCATCCATCCATTATCTTCTGCTTTATCCTCTATTAGGATCGCGGTGGGGTTCCCCATGCCCATCCAGGGGAGAACGTTTCTGGCGCTGGGCAGATAGACCCAGGACAGGACGCCAATCTATCACTGGACACACACTCACTCACACAGACACACTCTATATGGGGCAATTTGGAGAACTCAATTGACTTGATCCAAGTTTTTGGACTGTGGGAGGAAACCTGAGAACCCGGAGGAAACCCACACGGACACGGGGAGAACACGGATACGGGGAGAACAGCACCCCTATACTAAGATCAATCCATTATCTTCCGCTTTATCCTATATTAGGGTCGCGGGGGGGTTCCTAATGTCCATCCAGGGGAGAACATAGAAACTCCACCCAGATGGGGATTCAAACTGGGAATCCCTAGCGCTGAGAGGAGAACATGCCAACCACTAACCCACCGTGCTACCCTTGTTCTAAACAATGTCTAAGAATGAATAATACATTTGTAATAACTGTAGATTATTTACTGTATTGGATTTAAGCACAGCACCAGAGAGTTCTGCAAACCCGAAGAGGAGAACTGGAGAGGGACACGTCCACAGAGCAAAGTCCAGAACGTGGACTCACTCGGGGGAAGAACGTCCAAAATATTATTTCAGAGATTTGCGGAGGCTGAGCACTTCTTGGAAAGCCCATTTTTAGAGACGTTACAAAAGAACGGCATGATCTTTAACATGGTTCAGAGTTCCAGTCCCAACGCGGAGTTCACACTGAGGAATGCATCACCAACTGGAACGACTTCATTAAAGAGAACATTACGGCGCGCGGCGCTCCCCCGCTGCCACTCTGGCACTCATCAGACATCCTAAATATAAAAGCTGTGGATGGAGGAGGTTTCGGCCGACCGAGGAACATTCCTGATGCTTTTAAAATGATCAGCGCAGAACCTTCAGGGTTATTAAGGTTCAAATCAAACATCGAGTTCAATTCATCAAAGGATTAATGCTTAATGATTAACACAAGGGGGCGCCACGTGGCTTAATGGTTAGCATGTTCTCCTCTCAGCGCTAGGGATTCCCGTGTTCTCCCCGTGTTCTCCCCGTGTTCTCCCCGTGTCCGCGTGGGTTTTCTCCGGGTTCTCCGGTTTCCTCCCACAGTCCAAAAACATGGATCAAGGTCAATTGAGTTCTCCAAATTGCCCCATATAGAGTGTGTTTGTGTGTGAGTGTGTGTCCAGTGATAGATTGGCGTCCTGTCCTGGGTGTATCTGCCCAGGGCCCGAAACGTTCTCCCCTGGATGGGCATGGAGAACCCCCCCACGACCCTAATAGAGGATAAAGCAGAAGATAATGGATGGATATATTGTTAGAAGGGCGGCACAGTGGCTTAGTGGTTGGCATGTTCTCCTCTCAGCTCTAGGGATTCCCGGTTGGAATCCCAATCTGGGTGGAGTTTTCATGTTCTCTCCGTGTCCGCGTGGGTTTTCTCCGGGTTCTCTGGTTTCCTCCCACAGTCCAAAAACATGGATCAAGGTCAATTGAGTTCTCCAAATTGCCCCATATAGAGTGTGTTTGTGTGTGAGTGAGTGTGTGTCCAGTGATAAATTGGCGTCCTGTCCTGGGTGTATCTGCCCAGGGCCCGAAACATTCTCTCCTGGATGGGCATGGGGAACCCCCCCACGACCCTAATAGAGGATAAAGCGGAAGATAATGGATGGATATATTGTTAGAAGGGCAGCACGGTGGCTTAGTGGTTGGCATGTTCTCCTCTCAGCTCTAGAGATTCCAGGTTCGAATCCCAATCTGGGTGGAGTTTCCATGTTCTCCCCGTGTCCGCGTGGGTTTCCTCCGGGTTCTCCGGGTTCTCCAGTTTCCTCCCACAGTCCAAAAACCTGGATCAAGTCAATTGAATTCTCCAAATTGCCCCATATAGCGCGTGTCTGTGTGAGTGTGTGTGTGTCCAGTGATAGATTGGCGTCCTGTCCTGGTGTATCTGTCCAGCGCCCGAAACGTTCTTCCCTGGATGTTCTCCCCTGAACCCCCTACCCCCCCCCCACCGACCCTAGTAGAGGATAAAGCGGAAGATAATGAATATTAATGAATATAAAGAGTTAAAATCATTTGAGGGCGTGGTAGCTCTCAGGGTGTTGGTCTATCAATCTGAAGGTTGGGGGTTCAAATCCCAGGTCCACTGAAGTTACCAATGTGGGTCCTTGAGCAAGACCCTTAA
>JAFMOC010000360.1:207500-227500 GCA_019802505.1 Corydoras sp. C115 | reverse complement strand
CACACACACACACACACACACACACACACTGATTCAGCACATGTGAGACTTAATGTAGTCAGTACATTCGATCTTTAGATAAGTTGATCAGGCATCCACGAGCTGAACATGTGATTTAATGTATAAGTGGAATGTGACCGCAGGGCAACTGGGCTGCAAAAACATTCTCAACTTCAATCATGTGATCACAGCATGAGGAGCCAAGAGCCCGAGATACTCCACTGTACATTCAAACTAAACCTGTGATACAGGATCTTAACATGAAGATAGAAATCCATATTAACTTAAAGGGAGATTTCCATCCATCCATTATCTTCTGCTTTATCCTCTATTAGGGTCGTGGGGGGGGGGGTGTTCCCCATGTCCCATCCAGGGGAGAACGTTTCGGGCGCTGGGCAGATACACCCAGGACAGGACGCCAATCCATCACTGAACACACACTCACTCACACAAACACACTCTATATGGGGCAATTTGGAGAACTTGTTTTTGGACTGTGGGAGGAAACCGGAGAACCCGGAGGAAACCCACGTGGACACGGGGAGAACATGCAAACTCCACCCAGATGGGGATTCGAACCTCGAGCTGAGAGGAGAACATGCTAACCACTAAGCCACCCTAAAGGGAGATTGGATTTTAAAAATACATATATCGTGGCACGGTGGCTTAGTGGTTTGCATGTTCTCCTCTCAGCTCTATGGATTCCCGGTTCGAATCCCCATCTGGGTGGAGTTTCCATGTTCTCCCCGTGTCCACGTGGGTTTCCTCCGGGTTCTCCGGTTTCCTCCCACAGTCCAAAAACATGGATCAAGTCAATTGAGTTCTCCAAATTGCCCCATATAGAGTGTGTCTGTGTGAGTGAGTGTGTGTCCAGTGATGGATTGGTGTTCTGTCCTGGGTGTATCTGCCCAGCGCCCGAGACGTTCTCCCCTGGATGGGCATGGGGAACCCCCCCACGACCCTAATAGAGGATAAAGCGGGAGATAATGAATAAATGAATGAATGAATATATCATACACGGGTGGCACGGTGGTTTAGTGGTTAGCATGTTCTCCTCTCAGCTCTAGGGATTCCCGGTTCGAATCCCCATCTGGGTGGAGTTTCCATTTTCTCCCCGTGTCCACGTGGGTTTCCTCCGGGTTCTCCGGTTTCCTCCCACAGTCCAAAAACATGGATCAAGTCAATTGAGTTCTCCAAATTGCCCCATATAGAGTGTGTGTGTGTGTGAGTGTGTGTCCAGTGATAGATTGGCGTCCTGCCCTGGGTGTATCTGCCCAGCGCCCGAAAACGTTCTCCCCTGGATGGGCATGGGGAACCCCCCCGCAACCCTAATAGAGGATAAAGTGGAAGATAATGGATGGAAACACAGAACTGTTCTCTGGTCAGATCATACAGTGTAACTCTGCAGTGTGTTTTGGTTGTGTGTACCAGGACTGTAGGATATCCAGTCCTCCCTCCGGTGGTCCTCCATTACCGGCGAGCTGCTGCCGTCTCTTCCACTGAATCAGCTCATCGTCAAGAATCAAAGTCTGCTGTTTCCGTAATAATGCCAATGTCTTCTGATGCTTCTCTGCCAGGCCCTGAGTGCACACATAAACACAAACAAGAAATATAAAGACATCCATCCATTATCTTACGCTTTATCCTCTACTACCAACTAACACTGTTGGTTCTCTGTTCTTGAGGTCAGGAGCATCACAGAACAGGTATCATTTGGGTGGTGGATTGTTCATTGTCAGTTCTGCAGTGACACTGATGTGGTGAAGCATTCATTCATTCATTATCCTCCGCTTTATCCTCTATTAGGGTCGCGGTGGGGTTCCCCATGCCCATCCAGGGGAGAACATCTCAGGCGCTGGGCAGATACACCCAGGACAGGGCGCCAATCCATCGCTGGACACACACTCACTCACACAGACACACTCCATATGGGGCAATTTGGAGAATTCAATTGACCTTGATCCATATTTTTGGACTGTGGGAGGAAACCGGAGAACCCGGAGGAAACCCACACGGACACGAGGAGAACATGGAAACTCCACCCAGATTGGGATTTGAACCGGGAATCCCTAGTGCTGAGAGGAGAACATGCTAAACCACTAAGCTACCGTGCCACCCCTCTACTAAACATCCACCCATTATCTTTCGCTTTATCCTCTACTAGGATCTCGGTTGGGGGGTTCCCCATGCCCATCCAGGGGAGAACGTTCCGGGCGCTGGGCAGATACACCCAGGACAGGACACCAATCTATCACTGGGCACACACTCACTCACACAGACACACTCTATATGGGGCAATTTGCAGAATTCAGTTGACCTTGAGCCATGTTTTTGGACTGTGGGAGGAAACCGGAGAACCTAGTGCTGAGAGGAGAACATGCTAACCACTAAGCCACCGGTGGCTTAGTGTTTGGCATGTTCTCCTCTCAGCTCTAGGGATTCCCGGTTCGAATCCCAACCTGGTTGGAGTTAGCACGCCCGCCTCTGGGGATCTAGGTTTGAATCTTGATCTGGGTGCAGTTTCCATGTCCGTGTCCGCGTGGGTTTCCTCCGGGTTCTCTGGTTTCCTCCCACAGTCCAAAAACATGGCTCAAGGTCAATTGAGTTCTCCAAATTGCCCCATATAGAGAGTGTCTGTGTGAGTGAGTGTGTGTCCAGTGATAGATAGGCGTCCTGTCCTGGGTGTATCTGCCCAGCGCCCGAAACATTCTCCCCTGGATGGGCATGGGGAACCCCCCCCCAACCGCGACCCTAATAGAGGATAAAGCTGTAGATGATGCCATTTTTCATGGCATAATGGCATCCCGCATACCTCTATCAGCAGTGGCAGCATTCTGCTCTCAGAGACCCAACTACAACCCCACCCTGTGGTCTGGTCGTGTGTAATTGGCCGCGGTGGGTGACCTGCTCATGTGATTTGCATTTAGCACCTGAACCCTGAGCACCACTCGCTCATGCACACTTAGAACCTGCTCGTTTGTGAATAGCCATCATTTGGCGTCAGAGTGTAGTTACGTGGTTATTACAGTCATCAATGTGGAGTTATTTTATTATTAATAGTGCACATGTGTGTGTGTGTGTGTGTGTGTGTGTGTGTGTGTGCAGGTTCTGATTGCACAGTGCTTCTGATTAGTAAGCCTGTGACAGCCCACTTTATTACCCCTCAGCCTTATTACATTACGTTCTCAGGTTTAAACTGGAGAAGGCGGGGTTGGAAGGTCAGCGTGTGCTGCGGGCGCTCGAACGTCAGCTCCACATTCAACACTGCAGAGCTAACAGACTGATTTATTCTACAGTACATACAAACACTCCCGCAGGTAAACGGAGCAACGCAAATATATCAACTATTAAGTTTTAATGGTGTTACCAACAATTCACTGGTTTCAGGGGTTTAATATAAATAGGGTTGAATAGGAGTTAGAGGATTATATCAAACATTTAAGTCTTGTACTAGAAGATGCATCCATCCATTATCTCCCGCTTTATCCTCTATTAGGGTCGCGGGGGTGGGGGGGGTTCCCCATGCCCATCCAGGGGAGAACGTTTCGGGCGCTGGGCAGATACACCCAGGACAGGACGCCAATCTATCACTGGACACACACTCACTCACACAGAGACACTCTATATGGGGCCATTTGGAGAACTCAATTGACTTGATCCATGTTTTTGGACTGTGGGAGGAAACCGGAGAACCCGGAGGAAACCCACGTGGACACGGGGAGAACATGGAAACTCCACCCAGATGGGGATTCGAACCTGAATCCCTAGCGCTGAGAGGAGAACATGCTAAACACTAAGCCACCCCACAATATTTTTCATCCATCCATTATTTTCCGCTTTATCCTCTATTAGGGGGCGGCACGGTGGTTTAGTGGTTAGCACGTTCTCCTCTCAGCATTAGGGATTCCCGGTTCGAATCCCAATCTGGGTGGAGTTTTCATGTTCTCCCCGTGTCCGCGTGGGTTTCCGCCGGGTTCCCCGGTTTCCTCCCACAGTCCAAAAACATGGATCAAGTCAATTGAGTTCTCCAAACTGCCCCATATAGATTGTGTCTGTGTGAGTGAGTGTGTGTCCAGAGATAGATTGGCGTCCTGTCCTGGTTGTATCTGCCCAGCGCCCGAGGCGTTCTTCCCTGGACGGGCATGGGGAACCCCCCCCCCCCCACAACCCTAATAGAGGACAAAGCGGAAGATAATGGATGGATGAATCCTCTATTAGGGTCGGGACACCAATCTATCACTGGGCACACACTCACTCACACAGACACACACTCTATATGGGGCAATTTGGAGAATTCAATTGACCTGGATCCATGTTTTTGGACTCTGGGAGGAAACCAGAGAACCCGGAGGAAACCCACGCGGACACGGGGAGAACATGGAAACTCCACCCAGCTAGAGATTCGAACCGGAAATCCCTAGTGCTGAGAGGAGAACATGCTAACCCCTAGGCCATCGCACAATATTTTGGAAACTGGAGAACATAAGGAACCCCCCCCTCCCCCCCAAAGTCTTGTAGTGATGTGTAGGTGTGGCGTGTGTTTACCAGTCTGTATTTCTGGAGGGTGTTGGCCTCTCGGGTCAGCCAGGCTTCCACTGTGGCTCTCTTACTGAGGAGGCTCGGCTCGCGCAGCTGTCGGTCAGCTGGGGGCAGTGTGGCCAGACTGGATAACTGAGCTGTGATGGACACACACACACACACACACACACACACGTCTCTGAATCCTGTAGCAGCTACCTGACTGCTTTCTGTCTTACTTTCTGTTTTATTTCCTGCACAGAAACCACAACCCAGCAGACAGTCAGTGCATCGGTCCCCACGCAGCAAAGCATCTCATATTCAGACATCGTATTAGAAAGCATGTCATTACTATAAAAAAAAACACGCAGACATCACGGCTTTAAATAAAATAAAGACCTTTTCTCAAGGTGTATTTTTGTGAAGGGTCCATTTGCAGCTACAGAACGGTGGTCAGCTTGACCTGCCTAATGGATTTAATTACAGAGAGAAGTGGCAATTACAGCTATTTTAGTTTAGCATTTAACTCTAACAACCAACCAAGAACTGCTTTAGATTTCAATGAATAGAAATGAAAAGGAACTGATTTATTAAATAAATTATAAACGCATTCATCCATTTTAGCCTTATGCATGTATATATATATATATCAGGGTGGCTTAGCATGTTCTCCCCTCAGCGTTAGGGATTCCCGGTTCAAATCCCAATCTGGGTGGAGTTTCCATGTTCTCCCCGTGTCCGCGTGGGTTTCCTCCGGGTTCTCCGGTTTCCTCCCACAGTCCAAAAACATGGATCAAGGTCAATTGAGTTCTCCAAATTGCCCCATATAGAGTGTGTCTGTGTGAGTGAGTGTGTGCCCAGCGATAGATTGGCGTCCTGTCCTGGGTCTATCTGCCAAGCGCCCGAAACGTTCTTCCCTGGATGGGCATGGGGAACCCATCAGGGTGTATCTGCCCACGACACTAGTAGAGGATAAAGCGAAAGATAATGAATGGATGGGTATGGCGGCACGGTGGTTTAGTGGTTAGCATGTTCTCCTCTCAGCACTAGGGTTTCCTGGTTCGAATCCCCATCTGGGTGGAGTTTCCATGTTGTCTACGTGTCCGCGTGGGTTTCCTCTGGGTTCTCCGGTTTCCTCCCACAGTCCAAAAACATGGATCAAGGTCAATTAAATGCTCCAAATTGCCCCATATAGAGTGTGTTTGTGTGAATGAGTGTGTGTGTGAATGAGTGTGTACCCTTGCGATAGATTGGCGCCCTGTCCTGGGTGTATCTGCCTCCCCTGGATGGGCATGGGGAACACCCAAATATATATATATACACACACATATAATACATTTAATATATATGCAAACTAATTTAGGATAAAGTCAGAGTGGAAACAGCAGTGTATGAAGTCCTCTCTGTGCTTATATGCAGAACCCCACGTAGAGCCCTGACCTCAACCACGGGGTCAATATGAGCGTCTGACCTCACAAATCCTCTGCTGGATCAATAGGGCAAAAGCCTCTAACCGACTCCCTGCAAAATTCTATAGATAGCGTTTTCAGAGAAGCTCAAATAGCTGGAAAGGAAGTTCAAATTAAAATGTCATTTATCGATTCGAGCGAGTGGACACACCCTGTATTCGGAGACTCTCCTGATACTGGATAATGAAATACTCCTGGTTGTGTTGGAGCTTGCGCAGGTCGTTCTCTGTGTCCTGTGTCAGGATGCGGAGCTCCTCAAATGCCTGGTTTATCTGCTGGTACTTCTGAGACATGCTGTCCATCATCCCGCTGAGTGGCGAGCTGGACTGTTAACACATCAACACACGGCAGCTGAACACACAAACACCTTTAATAGAGGCTTCACGTGGTTTTTAATATGATTAAGCAATAACGAAAACAGTCTGATGTTATTACAACACATGGCATTCAGCTTATGAATGGCATTATCTTCTGCTTAATCCTATATTAGGGACTAGGGTCACTGGGGGGTTCCCCATGCCATCCAGGGGAGAACATCTATAGCCAACCACGTCAGATTCAGCTATTTATTTAATATAAAAATGTACAAAAATATAATTAAATTAAAAAGAGAAATAAATTAAAAGTAGAATAAAATTTTAAAGTAGAATTAAATTAAAAAGAGAAATAAATTAAAAGTAGAATTAAATTAAAAAGACAATTCAATTAAAAGACAATTAAATTAAAAGTAGAATTAAATAAATTTTTTTTATTAAAAGTAGAATTAAATTCAAAAGAGAATGTAAATATAAATAGAAATAAATTAAAAAGAGAAATAAATTAAAAGTAGAATTAAATTAAAAGTAGAATTAAATTAAAAAGACAATTAAATTAAAAAGAGAAATAAATTAAAAGTAGAATACAATTTAAAAGAGAATTAAATTAAAAAGACAATTAAATTAAAAAGACAATTAAATTAAAAAATGAATTAAAAGTAGAATTAAATTCAAAAGAGAATGTAAATATAAAGGGAAATAAATTGAAAAGAGAAATAAATTAAAAACAGAATTAAATTAAAAACAGAAATAAATTAAAAGAGAATTAAATTAAAATTAGAAATAAATTAAAAGTAGAATGAAATTAAAAGTAGAATTAATTTAAAAACAGAAATAAATTAAAAGTAGAATTAAATTAAAAGTTGAATTAAATTAAAAACAGAATTAAATTAAAAAGAGAAATAAAAAAATATTTAAAAAGTAAAATATAATTAGAAGTAGAATTAAAAAACTGCTCCGATATATTAGTCAGTCATTGTAATTGAAAGAAATGAAGTCTTTGCTGCCTCAGGACGTGTAAGGAGAACCAATCAGACGTCAGATCTGTGTGTTTGGGAGAACCCTGATGGGCTGCACTAATTCTGCGTGGCTGTTGAGAATGCAAACAGTGAGTTTGAAGTGAAAACAACGATCCTGGATGCTCTAATTATACTGGTTTCCTGAAATGGGTGATATTAATAATGATAATAAGAGGAAACCTGATGATAAGAACAGTGAGTGATAATACGGGTGGATGATGATCTTTATAGATAACAGTGTGGACATGAAAACAGAGACGGCACAAGCAACTAGAAACAGGGATCATCAAATACAAACTATACTATTCTGTATATATATATATATATATATATATATATATATATATATATATATATATATATATATATATATATATATATATATATATATATATAAAGGACAATTATATTAAAAGTAGAATTAAATAAAAAAAAAATGAATTAAAAGTAGAATTAAATTCAAAAGAGAATGTAAATATAAAGAGAAATAAATTAAAAAGAGAAAAAGAGAAATATATATATATATATATATATATATATATATATATATATATATATATATATATTCATTCATTATCTCCCGCTGTATCCTCTACTAGGGTCACGGCGGGGTTCCCCATGCCTATCCAGGGGAGAGCGTTTCTGGCACTGGGCAGATACACCCAGGACAGGGCGCCAATCCATCGCTGTATATATATATATATATATATATATATATATATATATATATATATATATATATATATATATATATATATATATATATATATATATATATATATTCATTATCTTCCGCTTTATCCTATATTAGGGTCGTGGTGGGGTTCCCCATGCCCATCCAGGGGAGGTCGTCTCGGGCGCTGGGCAGACAGAACCAGGACAGGGCGCCAATCTATCACTGGACACACTCACTCACACAGACACACTCTATATGGGGCAATTTGGAGAATTCAGTTGACTTGATCCATGTTTTTGGACTGTGGGAGGAAACCAGAGAACCCGGAGGAAACCCACACGGACACGGGGAGAACATGGAAACTCCACCCAGATGGGGATTCGAACTGAGCTGAGAGGAGAACATGCCAACCACTAAGCCACTGTGCCGCCCATATATATATATATATATATATATATATATATATATATATATATATATACACACACACACATTTCAGTTTTCAGTTCCACTGATCATATAGATGGACTTTGTAGTTCTACAATTATATTCTGTAGTCCGTCTGTTGCTCTACATACTTTAGTATGTTCTCTTATGATCAGGACCCTCACAGAGGAGGTATTAGGGTGGTGCATGGTTCTCAGTACTGCAGTGATACTGACATGGTGGTGGTGTGTGAGTGTGTGTTGTGCTGATATGGGTGGAGCAGACACCAAACAGGGGTCTGATCCACTCGTACCATCATCCACCACCCTAATCATACCTGCTCTGTGGGGGGTGCTAAAAGAGTAAAGGGGGTGAACAGAGTATGTAGAGAACCTGATGGGTTTTCCACGTGGGTTTCCTCCGGGTTCTCCGGTTTCCTCCCACAGTCCAAAAACGTGGATCAAGGTCAATTGAGTTCTCCAAATTGCCCCATATAGAGTGTGTCTGTGTGAGTGAGTGTGTGGTCAGTGATAGATTGGCGTCCTGTCCTGGGTCTATCTACCCAGCACCCAAAACGTTCTCCCCTGGATGGGCATGGGCAAATGGGGAACCCCCCCCCACCGCGACCCTAATAGAGGATAAAGCAGAAGATAATGGATGGATGGATTTATTATTGTATTAAATCAGTCACCTGATTATATAATTGATACAGTTTTTAATAAATAAATCGAATAAAAATAATAAACAATACGTTTCAGCAAAACACAGCACATGACGCGACCATCACACAGATTTAGGCGGCTGACGGCGTACAGGTGGCGGTGTTACTTACATTAGTGGCTTCCCTGACGAGCCTCTGCTCTGTGTACAGAATGTGCTTGATGCATCTCACCAGCTCGAACGGACAGCGGTCGTAGGTGCTCTGAAACACAACGCACATCATTTCAGGCGACGGATCATCATCATCATCATCGCACGCGCCTCCGGTTCTGCGCCTGGCTGAGAGCCGGCTGCACGCTCAGAGCCGAGCCCGTGTTTGTGTTCGTGTGTTGGGGTTTGCAGTGCATGCGCTGTGAGGCGTGCGGCAAATAGGGGCTGTGTGTGTGTGTGTGTGTGTGTGTGTATGTGCGTGTGTGTGTGTGTGTGTGTGTGTGTGTGTGTGTGTGCGCGTGTGTGTGTGTCGGGCTGTGCGCGTGTGTGTGTGTCGGGCTGTGAGTGTGTATGTGTGTATATGTGTGTATGTATGTGCGTGTGTGTGTGTGTGTGTGTATATGTGTGTGTGTATGTGTGTGTATGTGCTTGTGTGTGTGTCGGGTTGTGAGTGTGTATGTGTGTATGTATGTGCGTGTGTGTGTGTGTGTGTGTGTGTGTGTGTGTGTGTATGTGCTTGTGTGTGTGTCGGGTTGTGAGTGTGTATGTGTGTATGTATGTGCGTGTGTGTGTGTATGTGTATGTGTGTGTGTGTGTATGTGTGTGTATGTGCGTGAGTGTGTGTGTGTGTGTGTGTATATGTGTGTGTGTGTATGTGTGTGTGTGTGTGAGTGTGCGTGTGTGTGTGTGAGTGTGCGTGTGTGTATGTGTGAGGGTGTGTGTATGTGTGTGTGGGTGTGTGTGTATGTGTGAGTGTGTGTGTGTGTGTGAGTGTATATGTGTGAGTGTGTGTGTGTGTGTGTGTGTGTGTGTGTGTGTGTGTATGTGTATGTTTACCCGTAGCTGTGAGGCGTAGTGGCCGAGTTTAATCTTCAGCAGGAACCCATCCTCTCCCACCTGATGCTCCGCCTTCTTCTGTAGTTCTTGAATGAGATTGTCTAACAAACGCTTGGCTTTGAACTCTTCCTGAGGGTTCTCCAGATCAATGGCGTCCCTGTCACCACAGAACACACAACACAACCCCATGAAGCGGCGCGGATCCCATAACTCAACATCATACACATCATATCATACTGTAACTCAACATCATATCATACTGTAACTCAACATCATATCATACTGTAACTCAACATCATATCATACTGTAACTCAACACATCATATCATACTGTAACTCAACACATCATATCATACTGTAACTCAACACATCATATCATACTGTAACTCAACATCATACACATCATATCATACTGTAACTCAACATCATATCACACTGTAACTCAACATCATATCATACTGTAACTCAACATCATATCATACTGTAACTCAACATCATATCATACTGTAACTCAACATCATATCATACTGTAACTCAACACATCATATCATACTGTAACTCAACACATCATATCATACTGTAACTCAACACATCATATCATACTGTAACTCAACATCATACACATCATATCATACTGTAACTCAACATCATATCATACTGTAACTCAACACATCATATCATACTGTAACTCAACATCATATCATACTGTAACTCAACATCATATCATACTGTAACTCAACACATCATATCATACTGTAACTCAACATCATACACATCATATCATACTGTAACTCAACACATCATATCATACTGTAACTCAACATCATATCATACTGTAACACATCATATCATACTGTAACTCAACATCATATACTGTAACACATCATATCAAACTGTAACTCAACATCATATCATACTGTAACTCAACATCATATCATACTGTAACTCAACATCATATCATACTGTAACTCAACATATCATATCATACTGTAACTCAACATCATACACATCATATCATACTGTAACTCAACATCATATCATACTGTAACACATCATATCATACTGTAACTCAACACATATCATACTGTAACTCAACACATCATATCATACTGTAACACATCATATCATACTGTAACTCAACACATCATATCATACTGTAACTCAACACATCATATCATACTGTAACACATCATATCATACTGTAACACATCATATCATACTGTAACTCAACACATCATATCATACTGTAACTCAACACATATCATACTGTAACTCAACACATCATATCATACTGTAACTCAGCACATCATATCATACTGTAACTCAACACATAATATAATACTGTAACACATCATATCATACTGTAACAACATCATACACATCATATCATACTGTAACTCAACATCATATCACACTGTAACTCAACACATCATATCATACTGTAACTCAACATCATATCATACTGTAACACATCATATCATACTGTAACTCAACATCATACACATCATATCATACTGTAACACAACACATCATATCATACTGTAACACATCACATCATACTGTAACACAACACATCAGATCATACTGTAACTCAACATCATATCATACTGTAACTCAACATCATACACATCATACTGTAACTCATCATACACATCATATCATACTGTAACTCAACACATCATATCATACTGTAACTCAACATCATACACATCATATCATACTGTAACTCAACATCATACACATTATATCATACTGTAACTCAACACATCATATCATACTGTAACACATCATATCATACTGTAACACATCATATCATACTGTAACTCAACACATCATATCATACTGTAACACATCATATCATACTGTAACTCAACACATCATATCATACTGTAACACATCATATCATACTGTAACTCAACACATCATATCATACTGTAACTCAACACATCATATCATACTGTAACTCAACATCATATCATACTGTAACTCAACACATCATATCATACTGTAACTCAACACATCATATCATACTGTAACTCAACATCATATCATACTGTAACTCAACACATCATATCATACTGTAACACATCATATCATACTGTAACTCAACACATCATATCATACTGTAACTCAACACATCATATCATACTGTAACACATCATATCATACTGTAACTCAACACATCATATCATACTGTAACACATCATATCATACTGTAACTCAACACATCATATCATACTGTAACACATCATATCATACTGTAACACATCATATCATACTGTAACTCAACACATCATATCATACTGTAACTCAACACATCATATCATACTGTAACTCAACATCATATCATACTGTAACTCAACACATCATATCATACTGTAACACATCATATCATACTGTAACTCAACACATCATATCATACTGTAACTCAACACATCATATCATACTGTAACACATCATATCATACTGTAACTCAACATCATATCATACTGTAACTCAACATCATACACATCATATCATACTGTAACTCAACATCATATCATACTGTAACTCAACATCATACACATCATATCATACTGTAACTCAACATCATATCATACTGTAACTCAACATCATACACATCATATCATACTACACAGTCTATACATTCATCATCTGAGTTCTAACTGAACACACAGTCTATAACAGTTACTATCATCTGAGTTCTAACTGAACACACAGTCTATACATTCATCATCTGAGTTCTAACTGAACACACAGTCTATACGTTCATCATCTGAGTTCTAACTGAACACACAGTCTATACGTTCATCATCTGAGTTCTAACTGAACACACAGTCTATACGTTCATCATCTGAGTTCTAACTGAACACACAGTCTATACGTTCATCATCTGAGTTCTAACTGAACACACAGTCTATACGTTCATCATCTGCGTTCTAACTGAACACACAGTCTATACGTTCATCATCTGAGTTCTAACTGAACACACAGTCTATACATTCATCATCTGAGTTCTAACTGAACACACAGTCTATACGTTCATCATCTGAGTTCTAACTGAACACACAGTCTATACGTTCATCATCTGCGTTCTAACTGAACACACAGTCTATACATTCATCATCTGCGTTCTAACTGAACACACAGTCTATACATTCATCATCTGCGTTCTAACTGAACACACAGTCTATACATTCATCATCTGAGTTCTAACTGAACACACAGTCTATACGTTCATCATCTGCGTTCTAACTGAACACACAGTCTATACATTAATCATCTGAGTTCTAACTGAACACACAGTCTATACATTCATTTAAAGGGTTTGATCGTCATGAAAACCCACAATGCAATAGTGCTATAGAGCAGCCGTGGTTTGCAGAAGCAGTCGCTGAGATTCTTAAACGACTCACGACACACGACTCACGACACACAACTCACGACTCACGACACGCGACTCACGACGATGACACACGACTCACGACGACGACACATGGCACCACACATGACATGACACACCACAACGACACGACTCGACACGAGACACGACACGACACACGACTCACGACACGCAACACGCAACACGCGACACGCGACACACGGCACCACACACGACATGACTCACGACACGACAATGACACGACTCGACACACACGACACGACACGACACACGACACGCGACACCACACATGACATGACACGACTCACGACACAACAACGACACGACTCGACACATGAGACACGACACACGACACGCGACACCACACATGACATGACACGACTCACGACACAACAATGACACGACTCGACACATGAGACACGACACGACACACGACACGCGACACCACACATGACATGACACGACTCACGACACAACAATGACACGACTCGACACATGAGACACGACACGACACACGACACGACATGCAAGACACACAACGATGACATGACACGACCACGACACAACAACTCACGACACAACACATGGATCACACGACTCGACCGCAACATGAGACACGACACGACACACGGACACGCGACACCACACATGACATGACACGACTCACGACACAACAACGACACGACTCGACACATGAGACACGACATGACACACGACACGCGACACCACACATGACACCACGACACGGCACGACACGACACGACTCGACACATGAGACACGACACGACACACGACTCACGACACGCAACACACGGCACCACACATGACATGACACACGAGACACGACACGCAACACACGACTCACGACATGCGACTCACGACGATGACACACGGCACCACACACTACATGACACAACACAACGACACGACTCACGACACGACAATGACACGACTCAACACACGAGACACAACACGCAACACACAACTCACGACACGCAACACACGACTCACGACATGCAACACACGACTCACGACATGCGACACACGACTCACGACATGCGACACACGACTCAAGACACACGACTCACAAGACACGACACACGACACGCGACTCACGACAACGACACACGGCAACACACACTACATGACACACCACAACGACACGACAATGACACGACTCGACACACGACTCACGACACACAACACACGACTCAAGACACACGACTCACAAGACACGACACGCGACTCACGACAACGACACACAGACACGACACGCGACTCACGACAACGACACACGGCACCACACACGACATGGCACACCACAACGACACGACTCACGACACGACAATGACACGACTCGACACACAACACGCAACACACGACTCACGACACGCAACACACGACACGCAACACACGACTCACGACACGCAACACACGACTCACAACACGCAACACACGACTCACGACACGCAACACACGACACGCAACACACGACTCACGACACGCAACACACGAACACATCACAAACACGCAACACACACGACTCACGACGACGTGAACGCAACACACGACACGCAACAACGGCACACACGGCACCAGCACACGACTTTACCACTACGACACGTGACTCACGACACGCGACACGCGACTCACGACACGCGACACACGACTCACGACACGCAACACACGACTCACGACACGCAACACACGACACGCAACACACAACACACGACTCACGACACGTGACTCACGACACGCGACACGCGACTCACGACACGCCACACACGGCACCACACACGACATGGCACCACAACGACACGACTCACGACACGACAATGACACGACTCGACACACGAGACACGACACGACAGCAACACACGACGCACGACACGCAACACACAACTCAAGACACACGACTCACGACACGCAACACACGACTCAAGACACATGACGCACGACACGCAACACACAACTCAAGACACACGACTCACGACACGCAACACACGACTCAAGACACATGACTCACGACACGCAACACACAACTCAAGACACATGACTCACGACAGCAACACACGACTCAAGACACATGACTCACAAGACACGACACACGACTCACGACACACGACTCCTGAGACCCCACACAGGACTCACATTGAGGAATTAAAGCTCATGGTTTTAAAGGTGAAAGCAGACTCAGGTCCTCATCACTGTGATCAGACTCCAATTACCAAACTCTCCCAAAGGGACCTTTCACCCCCCCCCCCCCGGCTGCACAGCTGTGTTCATCATCCAACCGTTTTAATGAGACTTTTATAATTAACAAATCTTAATTAATGCTGTAAACCATCACTGCTACAAACACCACGCCTCAGACACTCAAATACAAAGCTATTGATCGTGGACTGGTATCACAGTGGCTTTAGTGGTTTAGCATGTTCTCCTCTCAGCGCTAGGGATTCCCGGTTCGAATCCCAATCTGGGTGGAGTTTCCATGTTCTCCCCATGTCTGCGTGGGTTTCCTCCGGGTTCTCCGGTTTCCTCCCACAGTCCAAAAAACATGGATCAAGGTCAATTGAGTTCTCCAAATTGCCCCAAATAGAGTGTGTGTGTGTGAGTGAGTGTGTGTCCAGTGATGGATTGGTGTCCTGTCCTGGGTGTATCTGCCCAGCGCCCAAGACGTTCTCCCCTGGATGGACATGGGGAATCCCCCCCCACGACCCTAGCAGAGGTTAAAGCGAAAGATAATGGATGGATGTTTAGTAGAGGGGCGGCACGGTGGCTTAGTGATTGGCATGTTCTCCTCTCAGCATTAGGGATTCCCGGTTCGAATCCCAATCTGGGTGGAGTTTCATGTTCTCCCCGTGTCCGCGTGGGTTTCCTCCGGGTTCTCCGGTTTCCTCCCACAGTCCAAAAACATGGATCAAGGTCAATTGAGTTCTCCAAATCGCCCCATATAGAGTGTGTCTGTGAGTGAGTGTGTGTCCAGTGATAGATTGGCGTCCTGTCCTGGGTCTATCTGCCCAGCGCCCAAAACGTTCTCCCCTGGATTGACATGCTCTTGATCTCAAAAACAGAGAACCAACCACTACACCACTGCGCCCCCCTGTTTTAAAATCTAATCAGAGGTGTGGATTATTGTCAATAATGTCATGGCTGGAGAAATGATCAGCCAATCAGATTTAATGCTCAGAACCCCAATAGTAGCACCACAGAGCAGGGGGTATTTGGTGGGGGCATTAGTCCTATCCCAGCAGTGTCACTGAGGTGGAGAAATGAAACTACACTAACCCCCCCCCCCCACCACCACATCAGTGTCACTGCAGAACTGACAATAAACAATCCACCACCCAAATGCTACCTGTTCTGTGATGCTGCTGACCTCAAGAACAGAGAACCAACAGAACTAACAACAAAGAACACAGACGGACTACAGTCTGCAATTATAAAACTACAAAGTCCAGCTATGAGTGGACGTGATGCAGGAGCGGTGTTGGACCTGCTGTGGTGTTTTGCTGCCTCAGGGTTCGAACACTCGAGCGCTTCCAGTATTTCTGGCAGCAGGTTCCAGTTTCAACATGACACTGTGTCCCAAATACGAAGAAAGAACTATTAATAAACACTTGCGTGAGCTGAAGTTAAAGAATCCGGCTGGCGTTGAGTCCGTCCATACCTTTGGGATGAACCGAAAAGCCAACTGAGCAAGGTCAGACACTAGGGGGCCAAAAGTATGTGGACGGCTCTTCTAATTAACAACCCCGTAATCGGTTGCAGTTAGGAAAATGCTCCGCCTGCAACGTGGTGGCAACCGTTTGGGAAATCCCATAAAGCCAACGGTTTCATCTGCAAACAGCCCCTGGCCTCAAAGACACTCTAACAGAACACTCTGATGACAGAACATGTTCATTAAAATCTCTATTTTTTATTTATTAACTCGTCACTTGGCACGGTGGCTTAGTGGTTGGCATGTTCTCCTCTCAGCTCTAGGGATTCCCAGTTCGAATCCCCATCTGAGTGGAGTTTCCATGTTCTCCCTGTGTCCGCGTAAGTTTCCTCCGGGTTCTCCGGTTTCCTCCCACAGTCCAAAAACATGGATCAAGGTCAATTGAGTTCTCCAAATCGCCCCATATAGAGTGTGTATGTGAGTGAGTGTGTGTCCAGTGATAGATTGGCGTCCTGTCCTGGGTCTATCTGCCCAGCGCCCAAAACGTTCTCCCCTGGATTGACATGCTCTTGATCTCAAAAACAGAGAACCAACCACTACACCACTGCGCCCCCCTGTTTAAAATCTAATCAGAGGTGTGGATTATTGTCAATAATGTCATGGCTGGAGAAATGATCAGCCAATCAGATTTAATGCTCAGAACCCCAATAGTAGCACCACAGAGCAGGGGGTATTTGGTGGGGGCATTAGTCCTATCCCAGCAGTGTCACTGAGGTGGAGAAATGAAACTACACTAACCCCCCCCCCCCACCACCACATCAGTGTCACTGCAGAACTGACAATAAACAATCCACCACCCAAATGATACCTGTTCTGTGATGCTGCTGACCTCAAGAACAGAGAACCAACAGAACTAACAACAAAGAACACAGACGGACTACAGTCTGCAATTATAAAACTACAAAGTCCAGCTATGAGTGGACGTGATGCAGGAGCGGTGTTGGACCTGCTGTGGTGTTTTGCTGCCTCAGGGTTCGAACACTTGAGCGCTTCCAGTATTTCTGGCAGCAGGTTCCAGTTTCAACATGACACTGTGTCCCAAATACGAAGAAAGAACTATTAATAAACACTTGCGTGAGCTGAAGTTAAAGAATCCGGCTGGCGTTGAGTCCGTCCATACCTTTGGGATAAACCGAAAAGCCAACTGAGCAAGGTCAGACACTAGGGGGCCAAAAGTATGTGGACGGCTCTTCTAATTAACAACCCCGTAATCGGTTGCAGTTAGGAAAATGCTCCGCCTGCAACGTGGTGGCAACCGTTTGGGAAATCCCATAAAGCCAACGGTTTCATCTGCAAACAGCCCCTGGCCTCAAAGACACTCTAACAGAACACTCTGATGACAGAACATGTTCATTAAAATCTCTATTTTTTATTTATTAACTCGTCACTTGGCACGGTGGCTTAGTGGTTGGCATGTTCTCCTCTCAGCTCTAGGGATTCCCAGTTCGAATCCCCATCTGAGTGGAGTTTCCATGTTCTCCCTGTGTCCGCGTAAGTTTCCTCCGGGTTCTCCGGTTTCCTCCCACAGTCCAAAAACATGGATCAAGTCAATTGAATTCTCCAAATTGCCCCATATAGAGTGTGTTTGTGTGTGTGAGTGTGTACAGTGATAGATTGGCGCCCTGTCCTGGGTGTATCTGCCCAGCGCCCGAAACGTTCTACCCTGATGGGCATGGAGGAACCCCCCCCCCCCCCCCCCGCGACCCTAGTATAGGATAAAGAGGAAGATAATGGATGGATGGATTGTTAGAAGGGTGGCACGGTGGCTTAGTGGTTGGCATGTTCTCCTCTCAGCTCTAGGGATTCCCGGTTCGAATCCCCATCTGAGTGGAGTTTGTGCCCATGTTTGGTCCTCCCAGGCGCCCGAACGTTCTCTGTGTGGGGAACCCAATAGGGGTTTGCCTCCGGGTTCTCCCTGGTTTCCTCCCACAGTCAAAAACATGGATCAAGGTCAAGTGAATTCTCCAAATTGCCCCATATAGAGTGTGTCTGTGTGAGTGAGTGTGTGTCCAGTGATAGATTGGCACCCTGTCCTGGGTGTATCAGCCCAGCACCCAAAACGTTCTCCCCTGGATGGGCATGGGGAACCCATGAGGGTTAAGTGTCTTGCTTGTGGACTCACATTGGTAACGTCAATGGACCTGGGATTTGAACCCCCAACCTTCAGATTGATTGCCCAACACCTGAACCACTGAGCTACCACTCCTCCTCTACCTGACAACCTATCCAGCTTTAATCTCCATGTTCTCAGGTCCACGTCCTGTAAAGCTGGACTTTGTAGTTCTACAATTCCATTCTGTAGTCCATCTGTGTTTCCTCCCACAGTCCAAAAACATGGATCAAGGTCAATTGAATTCTTCAAATTGCCCCATATAGAGTGTGTCTGTGTGAGTGAGTGTGTGTCCAGTGATAGATTGGTGTCCTGTCCTGGGTGTATCTGCCCAGCACCCGAAACGTTCTCCCCTGATGGGCATGGAGAACCCCCCTCGCGACCCTAATAGAGGATAAAGCAGAAGATAATGGATGGATGGATTGTTAGAACGGTGGCTTAGTGTTTAGCATGTTCTCCTCTCAGCTCTAGGGATTCCCGGTTCGAATCCCTATCGGGGTGGAGTTTCAATGTTCTCCCCGTGTCCGTGTGGGTTTCCTCCGGGTTCTCCGGTTTCCTCCCGCAGTCCAAAAACATGGATCAAGGTCAATTGGATGCTCCAAATTGCCCCATATAGAGTGTGTGTGTGAGTGAGTGT
>JAFMOC010000360.1:180000-195000 GCA_019802505.1 Corydoras sp. C115 | reverse complement strand
CAACCACTGAGCTACCACATCCCTAAAGTAATGAGTGTTAAGGGTCAATGAGTGTTAAGGGTCTTGCTCATGGATCCACATTGGATTTGAACCCACAACCTTCACATGCATAGCATAGCACACCCAACCAAACACCCAACCACTGAGCTACCACATCCCTAAAGTATCCCACATTGATGGTTGGGTTCAGAATACAGGGTCGATACAGCGCCCCCTGGAGCAATGAGGGTTAAGGGTCTCGCTCATGGATCCACATTGGTAACTTCAGTGAACCTGGGATTTGAACCCCCAACCTTCAGATTGATAGCCCAACGCCCTAACCACTGACCTACCACATCCCTAAAGTATCCCACATTGATGGTTAAGTTCAGAATACAGGGTCGATACAGCGCCCCCTGGAGCAATAAAGGAATTATTGGACCTGGGATTTGAACCCACAACCTTCAGATTGATAATCCAACTAAATACTAATTACTGACCTACCGCACACACTCATGTGAATGCAGTCTCTGTATGTGACACTCTCAGAGTCCAGTCTCTGTAGGACAGTTGGACGGACACTTCAGACTTTCGGGTACTCAGCTGGTGACCACGGCAGAACCCGAGAACAAGAACATAAAAAAGAGCTGAGCTGATTGGAGAAAACAGACGAGCTGATTATAAGATCAATCAGGAGCCTCACATGTTGCCATGGCGAAGTCCACCCCGGCCAAAATCACGTGAAGCTCGAGTGTTCCCTTTATTTTCGTTTGGAAGCTCAAAAGACAGAAGCAGACATGTATATGAAGCAGTCAGCACGTTCTGCTTCAGGATTTAAACCAGTGCTTCTCAAATAGTGGGGCGTGCCTCCCTGGGGGGGCGCAGTGCGGTGCCCAGGGGGGGGCGCATAACAAGAAATCACAGAGCAAGTGATATTAAGTGCATTGAACAAACCCTCAAGAGACAACATGGAGAAATATTTAACAGAGACGAGGAGAGAGACGAAGACAATGAGACCAACAAACGTCAACCGAAAGTTAAAACGAGGAAAGTGTATGTAGCGCTTGGTTTCACGGTAACGAAGGTGGGAGACGAAGAAAGAGCGGTGTGTCTTACATTTACATTTACATTTGGTCATTTAGCAGATGCTTTTATCCAAAGCGACTTACAAGGTGAGCACAGGGTTAATCACAACATCCCTGGAGCAATGAGGGTTAAGGGTCTTGCTCAAGGACCCACATTGGTAACTTCAGTGGACCTGGGATTTGAACCCCCAACCTTCAGATTAACAGTCCAACACCCTGACCACTGACCTACCACGCCCTCTATATCTTCTGTGTCTTTAAATGTTGTTAGTGGACAGCGTGAAATAAATGAAGACGTCACTTAAAGACATTACACCCCGATCACGCTGATAACCGCTTGAGTTTTTAATCGTAAACGTGACGAGTATAACCAGCGATCATAACGCTTTATGAAGCTACTTCAGAAAAGCTGTGCTGCAAAACGGACGCGTTGGAGACATCAGTTCTGACTTCATTATTTTGAAAAAAAAAAAAAAAAACAGCACAAATCGTTGTATTCATTTTAGTTTCGTAGGTTAAAGTGTAGGGCGGCACGGTGGCTTAGTGGTTAGCATGTTCTCCTCTCAGCGCTAGGGATTTCCGGTTCGAATCCCCATCTGGGTGGAGTTTCCATGTTCTCCCCGTGTCCGCGTGGGTTTCCTCCGGGTTCTCCGGTTTCCTCCCACAGTCCAAAAACATGGATCAAGTTAATTGAGTTCTCTAAATTGCCCCATATAGAGTGTGTCTGTGTGAGTGAGTGTGTGTCCAGCAATGGATTGGTGTCCTGTCCTGGGTCTATCTGCCCAGCGCCCGAGACGTTCTCCCCTGGATGGGCATGGGGAACCCCACCGCGACCCTAATAGAGGATAAAGCGGAAGATAATGAATGAATGAGGTTAAAGTGTTAATAAATTGTGCTCCAGAATTAATGTTGCTGATGAATTTGAATTTATTATTATTTATTGTTTTTATTTAATTTCATATTTCAGTATCGAATGCCAGTCAGTTCAAAAACGTTTCTAGTTTAAATAAGGATTTCATTTCATTTTCGTTTCTGTTACAAACTAAAAAATAAAGTTAATAAAATGATTCTGTTCTAAGTCGATCTAGATTTCTTTCTTTTTTGTTTTCTTTATTGTTAATAAGGAGACATTGTTATAAACGAGGTGTATTTATAACAAATTTATAGACAAATCATACTACAGTGGGCGTGTAAAAAGACTTTATCCCATTTTGTCATGTACGGGGGGGGGGGGCGCAAAAAGTTTTCTTCTTCCTAGGGGGGGCTTAACAGAAAATAATTGAGAATCACTGATTTAAACCCATGTGACGTCCACAGTGACGCGTGTACATTAAACACCACACCGTTTATTAAATACTGATTTCAAGACGATGCCTGACCTCAAAATCACAAACTGAAAACAACACAACTTCAAGAAAATGTGTCACGCTATTAAACTGACGGCCAAAGTCGGCATTTGGGGACCCCCAAGCAAAATGCCCCACCGACTACATACTCATTCATTCATTATCTTCCACTTAATCCACTTTTAAGGTTGGGTGGGGGAGGGGCTTCCCCATGCCCATACAGGGGAGAACGTTTCGGGCGCTGGGCAGATACACCCAGGACAGGACGCCAATCTATCACTGGACACACACTCTATATGGGGCAATTTGGAGAATTCAATTCACCCTGAATTCATGTCTTTAGACTGTGGGAGGAAACCGGAGAACCCGGAGGAAACCCATGTGGACACGGGGAGAACATGGAAACACCACCCCGATTGGGATTCAAACCTGGAATCCCTAACACTGAGAGGAGAACATGATAACCACTAAGCAAGCGTGCTGGCCTGTTTAGATCTCCATCCATTATCTTCCGCTTTATCCTCTATTAGGTTCGTGAGGGGGTTCCCCATACCCATCCAGGGGAGAACGTTTCGGGTGCTGGGCAGATACACCCAGGACAGGACACCAATCTATCGCTGGACACACACTCACACACACACACACACACTCTATATGGGGCAATTTGGAGAATGCAATTGACCTCGATCCATGTTTTTGGACTGTGGGAGGAAACAGGAGAACCCGGAGGAAACCCATGTGGACACGGGGAGAACATGGAAACTCCACCCAGATTGGGATTCGAACCGGGAATCCCAAACGCTGAGAGGAGAACATGCTAACCACTAAGCCAGCGTGTAGAAGTTTTAATCCACTTCAAGTGGAGGGGGGGGGGTTGGTTCCCCATGACCATTCAGGGGAGAACGTTTCGAGCGCTGGGCAGATACACCCAGAACAGGATGCCAATCTATCGCTGGACACACACTCACACACACAGACACACACTATATGGGGCAATTTGGAGAATTCAATTCATTGATGTAAATGAATCGTTCCGGTGTCTGTTGGGATGCTGAGAGTTGGTTCCGTTTTTTTTTTTTTGGGGGTGGGGGGGTGTTAACCGACGGCGGCACGGTGGCTTAGTGGTTGGCATGTTCTCCTCTCAGCACTAGGAATTCCCGGTTCGAATCCCCTTCTGGGTGGAGTTTCCATGTTCTCCCCGTGTCCGCATGGGTTTCCTCCGGGTTCTCCGGTTTCCTCCCACAGTCCAAAAACATGGATAAAGTCAATTGGGTTCTCCAAATTGTGAGTGTCTCTGTGTGAGAGAGTGAGTGTGTGCCCAGCGATGGATTGGCGTCCTGTCCTGGGTGTATCTGCCCAGCGCCCGAAACGTTCTCCCCTGGATGGACATGGGGACCCCCCCCCACCCTAATAGAGGATAAAGCTGAAGATAATGGATGGGTGTTAACGGATCTAAAGCGTCGTGAACGTAACCTGCCGCAATTCCTTTCAAACAGAACATCATTAGCTTGTCCCCTTCAGCGATTATTTAAATGTCCAACTGTCTGCATTCCCTCGGGACAGGAGGACGACACATACGGCTCCGTGATCCGAGGTCTAAGAAGAACGTTGACGAGCTGAGACCGAGTCCTCGGCATGAGACTGACTGACAGACATATTGAAATGTCTTCTAGACGCACCCTGATGCCTGAAGCACTCCACCATGGAGTCGCCCCCATTCACAGAACACTATATACACACAGGCCTGCAGACACGTGTGTGTATACACACACACACACACACACACACACACACACACACACAATATGCAAATACAGCGGGGGTCAGAATACAGGGTCAGAAAAATTACCCAACCCCTGGGGCACGGCGGTTTAAGGGTCTTGCTCAACACGCCCATAACGGCAAGTCCCCACACCCACCTGCAACGGGATCCCAACAGGTGAGGGGCTTCCTGAAGGGTACCAAAGATCAGGGGTGTGGTCTATAAAGGCAAAACTGGATAATAGCCCCCCCCCCCCCCCCCCAGGTGCTGAACTCAAACAGCAGCCTGAAACTTCAATGCAATTTAATAAAGAACTAAGAATCTTAGTGGTTAGCATGTTCTCCTCTCAGTGCTGGGGACTCGGAGTTTCCATGTTCTCCCCGTGTCCGCGTGGGTTTCCTCTGGGTTCTCTGGTTTCCTCCCACAGTCCAAAAACATGGCTCAAGGTCAATTGAATTCTCCAAATTGCCCCATATAGAGTGTTTGTGTGTGTGTGTGAGTGTGTGTGTGAGTGAGTGTGTGTCCAGTGATAGATTGGCGTCCTGTCCTGGGTGTATCTGCCCAGCACCGAAACGTTCTCCCCTGGATGGACATGGGGAACCCCCCCGCGACCCTAATAGAGGATAAAGCTGAAGATAATGGATGTATATCTAAACGGGGCAGCACGCTTGCTTACTGATTGGCATGTTCTCCTCTCATCACTAGGGATTCCCGGTTCGAATCCCAATCTGGGTGGAGTTTCCATGTTCTCCCCATGTCTGTGAGGGTTTCCTCCGGGTTCTCCGGTTTCCTACCACAGTCCAAAAACATGGCTCAAGGTCAATTGAGTTCTCCAAATTGAGTTCGCCCCATATAGAGTGTGTCTGTGTGATTGAGTGAGTGTCCAGTGATAGATTGCCCCCCTGTCCTGGGTGTATCTGCCCAACACCCGAAACGTTCTCCCCTGGATGGACATGGGGAACCTCCCCGCGACCCTAATATAGGATAAAGCTGAAGATAATGGATGGATATCTAAACGGGGCAGCACGCTTGCTTAGTGGTTGACATGTTCTGCGTAGGTTCGAATCTCAATCTGGGTGGAGTTTTCATGTTCTCCCCGTTTCTGTGTGGGTTTCCTCTGGGTTCTTGGTTTCCTCCCACAGTCTAAAAACATGGCTCAAGGTCAATTGAGTTCTCCAAATTGAGTTCACCCCATATAGAGTGTCTGTGAGAGTGAGTGTGTGCCCAGCCACAGATTGGTGCCCTGTCCTGGGTGTATCTGCCCAGCGCCCAGTGGTTGGCATGTTCTCCTCTCAGCGCAGGTTCGAATTCCGATCTGGGTGGAGTTTCCATGTTCTCCCCGTGTTCCGTGTGGGTTTCCTCTTAAAGACCACCTCACTCAGAGCTTCAGCTCATGTTCAGAAGGTGGACCGTTCACCGAATCACATCCTGTGTCGCTGAATCAAATCAAACTGAACGATTCCCAACAAAGCGTAATTGCTTTCAAATGAAATTGCCGAACAGCGAATCGTATCTGGAATGAAATTAAAGCGGTGGCCTGAGGGTTCTAAAGGTTTTAAAGCGGCTATATTTAACCCGCACGGATTCAGCGTCTAAAAACACTGCTGTGTTTAATAATGAAGCTAATTTCTCGTCACTACTGACATGTACGCAATTAAACCTGGTTTTAATTACAGCTATAAATCCTGAGCACATAACCGGTTTATAACCCATCTATCCATTATCTTCTGCTTTAACCTCTATTAGGGTCGCGGTGGGGTTCCCCATGCCCATCCAGGGGAGAACGTTTTGGGCGCTGGGAAGATACACCCAGGACAGGACGCCAATCTACCGCTGGGCACACACTGGGGGGGGGGGGGTTCCCCATGCCCATCCAGGTGGTGGTTTAGTGGTTGGCATGTTCTCCTCTCAGCACAAGAGATTTCCGGTTCGAATCCCAATCTGGGTGGAGTTTCCATGTTCTCCCCGTGTCCGCATGGGTTTCCTCCGGGTTCTCCGGTTTCCTCCCACAGTCCAAAAACATGGCTCAAGGTCAATTGGATTCTCCAAATTGCCCCATATAGAGTGTGTTTGTGTGAGTGTGTGTGTGAGTGTGTGTGTGTGTGAGTGTGTGCCCAGCGATAGATTGGCGTCCTGTCCTGGGTGTATCTGCCCAGCGCCCGAAACGTTCTCCCCTGGATGGACATGGGGAACCCCCTCCTGCGACCCTAATAGAGGATAAAGCGGGAGATAATGAATGGATAGATATTTAAATGGGGCAGCATGCTTGCTTAGTGGTTAGCATGTTCTCCTCTCAGCACTAGGGATTCCCGGTTCGAATCCCCATCTGGGTGGAGTTTCCATGTTCTCCCCGTGTCCGCGTGGGTTTCCTCCGGGTTCTCCGGTTTCCTCCCACAGTCCAAAAATATGGATCAAGTCAATAGAATTCTCCAAATTGCCCCATATAGAGTGTGTAGATTGGTGTCCTGTCCTGGGTGTATCTGCCCAGCGCCCGAAACGTTCTCCCCTGGATGGGCATGGGGAACCCCCCAGCGACTCTAATAGAGGATAAAGTGGAAGATAATGGTTGGATGGCCTCACAGCATCATAACACGGGGCAAACGCAGGCATCTAAATGACAAGCTCTAAACCAAAGTGCACATACCTTCAGCATTAAGATCGCTCAGAACCCGGAATGCACTGCTGTCCACCACCGAGTCCAATGTGCACTGCGGTGCAGAGACCCACGTTCTATATAGCTTCAAAGTGAGCAGGAAAACAAGTTGCAACACGTGGAACCGAGCTCATTTGCATAATGACAGGCTGCGCTACACAAGGTGTTATGTCTCGTGCTTATAGAGTCCGTTGCATCATTGAAGTCGGACCGTTTTATGTAGACTGGAGTTCTGAATGCATCATTCATTCATCATCTTTAGCTTTATCCTCTATTAGGGTCGCGGGGGGGTTCCCCATGCCCATCCAGGGGAGAACGTTTCGGGCGCTGGGCAGATACACCCAGGACAGGGCGCCAATCTATCACTGGACACACTCACTCAAACAGACACAGACACACTCTATATGGGGCAATTTGGAGCATTTAATTGACTTGTTCCATGTTTTTGGACTGTGGGAGGAAACCGGAGAACCCGGAGGAAACCCACGTGGACACGGGGAGAACATGGAAACTCCACCCAGACTGGGATTCGAACCAGGAATCCCTAGCGCTGAGAGGAGAACATGCCAACCACTAAGCCACCATGCCGCCCGCAAAATCGGAATATCAAAGGAAAATATTAATGGTTAACACGTTTGCCTCTACGAGCTGGCCATCCATACACTCACACACACACACTCTATATGGGGCAATTTGGAGAACTCAATTGACTTGATCCGGGCGGTACGGTGGTTTAGTGGTTGGCATGTTCTCCTCTCAGCTCTAGGGATTCCCGGTTCGAATCCCAATCTGGGTGGAGTTTCCATGTTCTCCCCGTGTCCGCGTGGGTTTCCTGCAGGTTCTCCGGTTTCCTCCCACAGTCCAAAAACATGGATCAAGGTCAATTGAGTTCTCCAAATTGCCCCATATAGGCAATTTGATTATAGATAATCCCTGCAGTGTCACTGAGGTGGAGAAATGAAACTACACTAACCCCCCCCCCCCACCACATCAGTGTCACTGCAGAACTGACAATAAACAATCCACCACCCAAATGATACCTGTTCTGTGATGCTGCTGACCTCAAGAACAGAGAACCAACAGAACTAACAACAACAAAGAACACAGATGGACTACAGTCTGCAATTATAAAACTACAAACTCCAGCTATATGATAAGTGGAACTGAGAGAGGGTAATAATTATATAACCAAGGAAGAGGAAGTAATAGTCAGACCTTTAAAGTTGAAATAGCAGTCTGCTGTTTGCAGATTACTCATAAGATAAGCCAAGATAAGATAAGATAAGATAAGTCCCCCCCCGGGACCTGGTAGCTCAGTGGTTAGGGTGTTGGGCTATCAATCTGAAGGTTGTGGGTTCAAATCCCAGGTCCACTGAAGTTACCAATGTGGATCCTTGAGTAAGACCCTTAACCCTCATTGCTGCAGGGATGTTGAGATTAACCCTGTGCTCAGGTTGTAAGTCACTTTGGATAAAAGCGTCCAATAAATCACCAAATGTAATGTAAATGTAAGTTAAGCCAAGCTAAAATAAAAGATAAGATAAGATAAACTAAGAGAAGCTAAGATACAGGACAGGAAAGGACACCACAATCCTTTATTGGTCCCACAATGGGGGAAATTCACATTTCTCAGCAGCAGAAGTGACAGTAATTGGGAAAGTTATAAATACATCTAATGTATATATTACAAGAAGAAAATTTAAAAAGAGAAATGTGATAAATAAAGCTCAGTATATACAAAAATAAAATAAACTATATTACACTACTTAATTATGTCCATGACATATAATACAGAGAAGGAGAACAAACAGAACGAACAGATTGTGTAACAAAAATGTATTGGATCAAAACAATATTTTCACTTTGAAACAGATTTAGGGACGGTCCATGATCAAAGCGAAGGTTCAATGCAGCAGTCTGTGTTTCACATGAATATACCCCAACTGCCCCTCACTGGGTATAATTTAACTGTACAACTGTATATATATATATATATAAAACTTGTATTACTGTCCCATGAAAATACCCCAATTGCCCCTCCTACCTCTGGCACTAATGACTGTACGTAATACGGCATAGTTTAACTGTACGTATGTCTATATATGTATAACCCACAGTGTATATGTATACATACACACACACACATACACACACATATATATATATATATATAAACAGGGTGGCACGGTGGCTTAGTGGTTAGCATGTTCTCCTCTCAGTGCTAGGGATTCCCGGTTTGAATCCCAATCTGGGTGGAGTTTCCATGTTCTCCCCGTGTCCGCATGGGTTTCCTCCGGGTTCTCCGGTTTCCTCCCACAGTCCATTAAGTCAATTGAGTTCTCCAAATTGCCCCATATAGAGTGTGTGTGTGTGAGTGAGTGTGTGTCCAGTGATAGATTGGTGTCCTGTCCTGGGTGTATCTGCCCAGCGCCCGAAACGTTCTCCCCTGGATGGGCATGGGGAACCCCACCGCGACCCTAATGTACGATAAAGCGGAAGATAATGAATGAATGAATGAATGAATATATATATATGTGTGTGTGTGTGTGTGTGTGTGTGTATAACTGTCCCATGAATAAACCCTAACTGCCCCTCCTGCCTCAGGCACTAAAGACTAATCTGTTAAGTTGACTTGTTAACCTGCAGACCGTCAACGCGAGCGCAATTACAGCGACGGCATTCTGAACGATGTCTGCATTGAGAGGAACTAACCTCCACTTTCACTTTATTGCACATTTTTAATACTTTTATTGCATTAAGCTAAAACTTTGCACAATTGTTCGTCGTCGATGACAACACACGACTCAATTCAAACTAATTACCAATAAATTAACTAATTAGTGGTAATGAATTCATTTTGGTATCCATTCATAAATTGCCCATTAGAAGTCATTTAACAGGATATATTTAACACGTGGTTTTTAAAAAGAATTCTTTTTATATTTAGCTCGTTTTATTTCCTCTTTTGTATATAGAAACACGTCTGTACATCTGTAAAAAATGCAATTTCCCCCCGGGATTAATAAAGAATTCTGATTCTGAATCTAAACTAAAAAAAAACCTGCCGCTTCGCTTTGATGGGAACCTTTTAACAGCCTCTGGACATTACAGGCGTCAACGTGCAAGCCGTATATCACTTAAAAACGACAGATGCGCTGCTGTTATTTGCATCCTTTTTACAAGACACGGCACGCTGGGAAGACGTGTGAGACGTGTGAGCGCCGGCCGGACCCAACGGCGTGAGGCAGCACCACCACGAGAGACCGACTAGAGTTCAAAATTTATTTTATTGAATAAATATGATGGGGCGGTATGGTGGCTTAGTGGTTAGCATCTGGGGAATCCAGGTTGGAATCCCAATCTGGGTGGAGTTTCCATGTTCTCCCCGTGTCCACGTGGGTTTCCTCCTGGTTCTCTGGTTTCCTCCCACAGTCCAGAAACATGGATCAAGTCACTTGAGTACTCCAAATTGCCCCATATAGAGTGTGTCTGTGTGAGTGAGTGTGTGTCCAGTGATAGACTGGTGTCCTAATATAGGATAAAGCGGAAGATAATGAAATATAACGGGGCGGTACGGTGGCTTAGTGGTTGGCATGTTCTCCTCTCAGCGCTGGGGAATCCAGGTTGGAATCCCAATCTGGGTGGAGTTTCCATGTTCTGTCCACGTGGGTTTCCTCTGGGTTCTCCGGTTTCCTCCCACAGTCCAGAAACATGGATCAAGTCACTTGAGTACTCCAAATTGCCCCATATAGAGTGTGTCTGTGTGAGTGAGTGTGTGTTCAGTGATAGATTGGCGTCCTGTCCTGGGTGTATCTGCCCAGCGCCCGAGACGTTCTCCCCTGGATGGGCATGGGGAAACCCCCCCGCGACCCAAATAGAGGATAAAGCTGAAAATAATGACGGTGGCTTAGTGGTTGGCATGTTCTCCTCTCAGCGCTGGGGAATTCAGATTGGAATCCTAATCTGGGTGGAGTTTCCATGTTCTCGCCGTGTCCGCATGGGTTTCCTCCGGGTTCTCCGGTTTCCTTCCACAGTCCAAAAACATGGATCAAGGTCAATTGAATTCTCCAAATTGCCCCATATAGAGTGTTTGTGTGTGAGTGAGTGTGTGTCCAGTGATAGATTGGTGTCCTGTCCTGGGTGTATCTGCCCAGCGCCCGAAACGTTCTCCCCTGGATGGGCATGGGGACCCCCCCCCCCCCACGACCATAGTACTGTAGAGGATAAAGCAGAAGATAATGAATGAATGGAAATATAATGGGGCGGAACCTGGAGATCCAGGTTCGAATCCCAATCTGGGTGGAGTTTCCATGTTCTCCCCGTGTCCACGTGGGTTTCCTCCTGGTTCTCTGGTTTCCTCCCACAGTCCAAAAACATGAATTGAAGGTCGATTGGATGCTCTAAATTGCCCCATATAGAGTGTCAGTGTGCATGAGTGATGGATTGGCGCCCTGTCCTGGGTGTATCTGCCCAGCGCCCGAAACATTCTTCCCTGGATGGGCAAACACACTCTATATGGGGCAATTTGGAGAACTCAATTGAACTTGATCCATGTTTTTGGACTGTGGGAGGAAACCGGAGAAGCCGGCGGAATCCCACGTGGAGACGGGGAGAACATGGAAACTCCACCCAGATTGGGATTCGAACCGGGAATCCATAGTGCTGAGAGGAGAACGTGCCGCTGGGTGTTAATTATAGCGTTTATACAAATTTTATTTAGTGAAGTATTCAGTACGATCGGGTTCCATGCCACATGTTTCTGTTGCGCTGGCAACACGGCAACAATAAGATCAGTTTCAACACGGCGTTCAGGGAAGTGAGCAAGAGGAACAAAACGCTTTCACAACATCAGCACAACCAGAGAGTGAATGAACACAAATCAAAACGCACACAAAGAGGAACTAATCAGTGCCCTCATGTTCCACTGAGAACTCCTCAAGTTGTAACAACAGCAGCGTTATGACGGACTGTCAGGAGAACGTACAGAACCCCCAGGAAGTTCGCTAGAAGAAAACGCAATCCCGAAGTTAGGTTCCTCCTGTTTCAACCTAGGTCTCCCACAGTCCAAAAAACTCTCTTGAGTTCTCCAAATTGCCCCATATAGAGTGTGTGTGTGAATGAGTGTGTGTCCAGTGATAGATTGGCGTCCTGTCCTGGGTGTATCTGCCCAGCACCTGAAACGTTCTCCCCTGGATGGAACCCCCCCACGACCCTAGTAGAGGATAAAGTGGAAGATGATGGATGGATGGAAAAATAACGGGGCGGAACCTGGAGATCCAGGTTCGAATCCCAATCTGAGTGGAGTTTCCATGTTCTCCCCTGTGGGTTTCCTCCAGGTTCTCCGGTTTCCTCCCACAGTCCAAAAACATGGATCAAGTCAATTGAATTCTCCAAATTGCCCCATGTAGAGTGTGTCTGTTTGAGTGAGTGTGTGCCCAGCGATGGATTGGCGTCCTGTCCTGGGTGTATCTGCCCAGCGCCCGAGACGTTCTCCCCTGGTTGGGCATGGGCATGGGCATGGGGAACCCCCCCCCCGCGACCCTAATAGAGGATAAAGCGGGAGATAATGAATGAATGAGTCCAAAATGAATGAATGAGTCCCCGTGTCCACGTGGGTTTCCTCCGGGTTCTCCGGTTTCCACCCACAGTCCAAAAACATGGATCAAGGTCAATTGAGTTCTCCAAATTGCCCCATATAGAGTGTCAGTGTGCATGAGTGATGGATTGGCGCACTGTCCTGGGTGTATCTGCCCAGCGCCCGAAACATTCTCCCCTGGATGGGCAAACACACTCCATATGGGGCAATTTGGAGAACTCAATTGACTTGATCCATATTTTTGGACTGTGGGAGGAAACCGGAGAACCCGGAGGAAACCCACGCGGACACGGGGAAAACATGGAAACTCCACCCAGATTGGGATTCGAACCAGGAATCCCTAGCGCTGAGAGGAGAACATGCCAACCACTAAACCTCCGGGTTCTCCGGTTAGAAGATTAAGCTATAATAATGAGATGAGATGCAAATTTAAACTCAGAAATAACAGAATAACGCTGGTGGTTCTAAACACGTACTGTTCACGGTTGAAATAGGGTTCAGGCCACAACCGAGTGTGATCCGGGCATTACCGCCCCACAGGTGCCCTTGTGCAAATAGGTGCGATCACACCCGTACTCGGAGCCGTACACGGGCGATCAGATCGTCTGTATCTCACGTTCCTCTGTTCTAAAAAGCCATCATGCTCTGTCACTTCACACATGGTTCCCATCAGCTCCTTCACTGATGGAGTGCTGATGGGTCCATCAGAAATGTGTTCCCACAAAGCCATGCCAATCACTTCCAGGCACTGCTGCTGATGTGTGTGCATTTACAGACTGCTGCTGATGATGATGATGATGATGATGATGATGATGAAGATGATGATGATGATGATGGTGATGATGATGATGATGATGATGGACGCTTCGTGTAAGTGCTATTTACGGTTGGGGCTGATGGGAAAATGGCTCTCGTTTCCGGAGTCCTGAGAAATTCAGGAGCACTTCAGAGGGGCAGGGCAGTTCAGCGGTTACAGCGTTACATCTAGTGGCTCAGATGTTCTTAACTCTCATGGTACCAATCCAAAGTTTGGCCACGCCCCCTTTCTGCTCCATGTTCTCAGCTCCATGTCCTGTGAAGATGGACTTTGTAGTTCTCCAATTCCATTCTGTAGTCAAAACATTCTCCCCTGGATGGGCATGGGGAACCCCCCCCCCTAAAACCCTAATATAGGATAAAGCAGAAGATAATGGATGGATGGATGGTTCTATCTGGAGATTCAACGCGTGTCCGCGTGGGTTTCCTCCGGGTTCTCCGGTTTCCTCCCACAGTCCAAAAACATGGATCAAGGTCAACTGAATTCTCCAAATTGCCCCATATAGAGTGAGTCTGTGTGAGTGAGTGAGTGTATGTCCAGCTGTAGGTTGGTGTCCTGTCCTGGGTGTGTCTGCCCAGCGCCTGAAACGTTCTCCCCTGGATGGACATGGAGAACCCCCCGTGACCCTAATAGAGGATAAAGCGGAAGATAATGTTCTCCTCTCAGCGCAGTTCTCCTCTCAGCGCAGGTTCGAATCCCAACTGGGTGGAGTTTCCATGTTCTCCCCGTGTCCGTGTGGGTTTCCTCTTAAAGACCACCTCACTCAGAGCTTAAGGATAAAGCCCTGCCCATCCAGGGGAGAACGTTTCGGGCGCTGGGCAGATACACCCAGGACAGGACGCCAATCCATCACTGGACACACACTCACTCACAGAAACACACTCTATATGGGACAATTTGGAGAATTCAATTGACCTGATCCATGTTTTTGGACTGTGGGAGGAAACCGGAGAACCCGGAGGAAACCCACGCGGACACGGGGAGAACATGGAAACTCCACCCAGATGGGGATTCGAACCGGGAATCCCTAGTGCTGAGAGGAGAACATGCCAACCACTAAGAAACCATGCCGCCATAATAAAAACCTGTTTATTTATTCTGTGTTCTAACCAGCCAGATAGAAAAGAAGAGGACGCGTCGTCTGAGAACGTACAAGGACCGGGTCATCTCGGCGTCCGGCTGCTGGACGTGTTTGGCGTGAGGCTCGGAGTCGCTCTGCTGATGGTGCAGCTGATTAACGAAGCACACAAACGATGAAAGCTTAATTGGGTTAATCTTCTATTCAAATGTAAACTAATAAAACTAATCAGATCTCGGGAGCCCTGCACATTTATCTAATGGGCCCAGAGAGATATTGACATAGGTGTGAGTCCTCACACACACACACACACACACACACACACACACACACACACACACACACACACACACACACACACACACACACACACACACACCAGACTCAATGGATTTGAGTGAGCTGTACTATGACCTAAATGAACCTCATGTCTGTCTAAATCCTCCTCAACCCCCCCTTTCCACCTCATGGGAGTACACACACACACACACACACACACACACACACACACACACACACACACACACACACACACACACCTTCTCACACCGGGTGCCCTCACGCCGGACCATCTGGCGCGTTGCCGGAGAACAGAGCTATGCATTTCACTAAAGTACACACTTCATTTGCACAGAGAGAAGACTGGCTTCATAAACGGTTCCTAAACAACCGACCTGAAGCTAA
>JAFMOC010000360.1:157500-175000 GCA_019802505.1 Corydoras sp. C115 | reverse complement strand
GTGTCCAGTGATAGATTGGTGTCCTGTCCTGGGTGTATCTGCCCAGCGCCCGAAACGTTCTCCCCCCCCCCCCCCCACGACCCTAATAGAGGATAAAGCGGAAGATAATGGATGGATGGAAATATAACGGAGTGGCGTGGAACCTAGAGATCCAGGTTCGAATCCCCATCTGGTTGGAGTTTCCATGTTCTCCTCGTGTCCGTGTGGGTTTCCTCCGGGTTCTCAGGTTTCCTCCCACAGTCCAAAAACATGGATCAAGTCAATTGAATGCTCCAAATTGTCCCATATAGAGTGTGTATGTGTGAGTGAGTGTGTGTCCAGCGATAGATTGGCGTCCTGTCCTGGGTGTATCTGCCCAGCGCCCGAAAAGTTCTCCCCTGGGCATGGGGAACCCCCCCCACACACACACACACACACACACACACACACACACACACCCCGCGACCCTAATAGAGGATAAAGCAGAAGATAATGGATGGATATGGATGTTCTGTTGGCTCGACAGCAAAGACACACCGCCTTAGATCAAGATGGATAAAATGGAGCTGGGGAGTCAGACGTGAGCAGGGCGTGAAACACTCATTAATTATTGACGAGCAATAATGACGTCATGGCGACAGATCATACGGCATATGATGGCGCGCTCGTCGTGGGTGTGTTGAGTCAGAAAAAGCAAAGTCATCCCATTAAAATCCATCAACACCACAACGGGGGCGTGATCCCAACCCGCTGATCAATCACAGCATCAGGACCTGATCGTGTTCAGAACCGATCAATATATATATATAAATAAATATAAATATATATATTTCTATGAATATAATGTATATATATATATGGGACAGGTTGCATGCTGGTCCTCGGCTCCTGTTGTGCAGGTGCATCGGGGCCGTTGGGTCTCAGGGGCCCTCATTAACCTGCATGTGTGAGCACCGGGGGTCGGGCCGGGGCCGGGGCCGGGGTGCGCACACCGGAGCAGGATGGCCGTGTCGGCCTCATTAGCTTTGGTTTCACGCATGAACGGCCCACTAAAATATTTACTACAGGTCATGACCCCCGGTGTGTGTGCACGGGGTATTTCGGGGAGTGTGTAGGGCTTGCAGGTTTGCAGGTGAGACCTCTGGCTCTCTGTGGACATGTAAATACGGGCACTGGGGGGGGGGGGGGGGTAATTGTGGGAGGTCGCTGGTGGCTTCACACCGGTTATTTCCAGAGTGACTGACTTCTTTGTAGGTGCAGAAAATAGAATAATAATCCATTATCTTCAGCTTTATCCTCTATTAGGTTCATGGAGGGGGGAGGGGGGGGCCAGGGGTGAACGTTCGAGCGCTGGGCAGATACACCCAGGACAGGACGCCAATCTATCACTGGACACACACTCACTCACACAGACACACTCTATATGGGGCAATTTGGAGAACTCAATTGACTTGATCCATGTGTTTGGACTGTGGGAGGAAACCGGAGAACCCGGAGGAGACCCACACGGACACGGGGAGAACATGGAAACTCCACCAGATTGGGATTCGAACCGGAAATCTCTAGTGCTTTATCCTCTATTAGGGTCGCGCTGGGGGGGGGTTCCTCATGCCCATCTAGGTGAGAACGTTTCGGGCGCTGGGCAGATACACCCAGGACAGGACGCCAATCCATCACTGGACACACACTCACTCACACAAATACACTCTATATGGGGCAATTTGGAGAACTCAATTGACCTTGATCAATGTTTTTGGACTGTGGGAGGAAACCGGAGAACCCGGAGGAGACCCACACGGACACGGGGAGAACATGGAAACTCCACCCAGATGGGGATTCAAAACTGAAACTCAATCACCACAGAAGGTAATAAGATAATTATCTGCTAAACAGTGGTTTAGTGGTTTAGCATGTTCTCCTCTCAGCGCTAGGGATTCCCGATTCGAATCCCAATCTGGGTGGAGTTTCCATGTTCTCCCCGTGTCCGTGTGGGTTTCCTCCGGGTTCTCCGGTTTCCTCCCACAGTCCAAAAACATGGATCAAGGTCTAAATTGCCCCATATAGAGTGTGTGTGTGAGTGAGTGTGTGTCCAGTGAAAGATTGGTGTCCTGTCCTGGGTGTATCTGCCCAGCGCCCAAAACGTTCTCCCCTGGATGGGTATAGAGAACCCCCAAGCGACCCTAATAGAGGATAAAGTGGAAGATAATGGATGGATGTTTCTCATTGTTAAGGGCGGCACGTTGGTTTAGTGGTTGGCATGTTCTCCTCTCAGCGTTTGGGATTCCCAGTTCGAATCCCCATCTGGGTGGAGTTTCCATGTTCTCCCCGTGTCTGCATGGGTTTCCTCCGGGTTCTCCGGTTTCCTCCCACAGTCCAAAAACATGGATCAGGTCAATTGAGTTCTCCAAATTGCCCCATATAGAGTGTGTGTGTGAGTGAGTGTGTGCCCAGTGATAGATTGGCGTCCTGTCCTGGGTGTATCTGCCCTGCGCCCGAAACGTTCTCCCCTAGTTGGGCATAGAGAACCCCCAAGCGACCCTAATAGAGGATAAAGCGGAAGATAACGGATTGTTTCTCATTGTTAAGGGTGGCTTAGTGATTAGCATGTTCTCCTCTCAGCACTAGGGATTCCCGATTCGAATCCCAATCTGGGTGGAGTTTCCACTTCTTCACGTGTCCCCCGTGTCCGCGTGGGTTTCCTCCGGGTTTCCTCCGGGTTCTCCGGTTTCCTCCCACAGTCCAAAAACATGGATCAGGTCAATTGAGTTCTCCAAATTGCCCCATATAGAGTGTGTCTGTGTGAGTGAGTGTGTGTTCAGAGATAGATTGGTGTCCTGTCCTGGGTGTATCTGCCCAGCGCCTGAAACGTTCTCCCCTGGATGGACATAGAGAACCCCCAAGCGACTCTAATAGAGGATAAAGCGGAAGATAATGGATGGATGGATATTTCTCATTGTTAAGGGTGGCTTAGTGGCTTAGTGGTTGGCATGTTCTCCTCTCAGCGTTTGGGATTCCCGGTTCGAATCCCAATCTGGGTGGAGTTTCCACGTTCTCCCCGTGTCCGCATGGGTTTCCTCCGGGTTCTCCGGTTTCCTCCCACAGTCCAAAAACATGGATCAGGTCAATTGAGTTCTTCAAATTGCCCCATATAGAGTGTGTCTGTGTGAGTGAGTGTGTGTCCAGCGATAGATTGGGGTCCCCCCCCCCCGTGACCCTAGTAGAGGATAAAGCGGAGGATAATGGATGGAGGGACCTGCTGTGTGCTGAATATTGGTCTGAATGAATGTATAAATACGATTCTCAGGATTCACAATGCTCTTTTGACTCGTCAGATCGATTCGGCGCTCTTAAGGCAGCGTTCCTCCAACTTTTTTATATTCCTCTTTTGCGCCAATTACTCTCGCACTTTTGGAAAAGGACTTCTGAAGCTGAATTTAAGTGCGGCGATGAGACAGACGCTTGTTTTTCAGACGGAAAGCCACGTGCGGTCCCTAAAGTGTGAGCTTCTGCCTAATGCAACAATAATGCAATAATTGAGGTGACTCACGCCTCCGTCCTCGGAGGAGCAGCGGGAGAAATGGCATTAGTGCGTGATGCTGTACATCTGGAGAAGCAGGCATTCACCCCCTCCTGAAAGCGGCGCATCGATTTTGGGGGAGAACGTCGAGTGGAACGCGTTTAGAAGATTACCAAATTAAATACGGCGCATCGACCGACACACCATCCTCTATTCCTCTATTATAAGAGAACGCCGCCGAATCATTCATTCATTCATTATCTCCCGCTTTATCCTCTATTAGGGTCACAGTGTGGTTCCCCATACCCATCCAGGGGAGAACGTCTCAGACGCTGGGCAGATACACCCAGGACAGGGCGCCAATCCATCGCTGGGCACACACTCACGCACACAGACACACTCTATATGGGGCAATCTGGAGAACTCAATTGACTTGATCCATGTTTTTTGGACTGTGGGAGGAAACCGGAGAACCCGAAGGAAACCCACGCAGACACGGAGAGAACATGGAAACTCCACCCAGATTGGGATTTGAACCGGGAATCCCTAGTGCTGAGAGGCGAACGTGCTAAACACTAAGCCACCGTGCCACCCGTCAACGAATCATTCCTGTCTAAATCTTCTATTACAAGATTACGGATTTAACAGCCCCTCTGGGGGGCAGAGTGGAGAAGGGGTTCTCCAGAACCCTGGGTTGGGACGTTATGGTTCTATCTGGAGGGCGGCACGGTGGCTTAGTGGTTGGCATGTTTGCCTCTCGGTGCTAGGGATTCCCGGTTCGAATCCCAATCTGGGTGGAGTTTCCATGTTCTCCCCGTGTCTGTAGGGGTTCCCTCCGGGTTCTCCGGTTTCCTCCCACAGTCCAAAAACATGGCTCAAGTCTCGCACCCGAGACGTTCTCCCCTGGATGGGCATGGGGAACCCCCCCACAGTCCAGGGAGTTACCATGTTCTCAATGTTCGACTATAGGGAAAATCTGACGAATCAGATTCGACTATGAAAATCCTTAGTTGAAGACACCCCTAGTTTTTAGCGTTCGGCATGGTGGCTTAGTGGTTAGCATGTTCTCCTCTCAGCACTAGGGATTCCCGGTTCAAATCCCAATCCGGGTGGAGTTTCCATGTTCTCCCCGTGTCTGCGTGGGTTTCCTCCGGGTTCTCCGGTTTCCTTCCACAGTCCAGTCAAAAAACATGGATCAAGGTCAATTGTGTTCTCCAAATTGCCCCATATAGAGTGTGTCCAGTGATGGATTGGTGTCCTGTCCTGGGTGTATCTGCCCAGCGCCCGAGACGTTCTCCTCCCCCCCCCCCGCGACACTAATAGAGGACAAAGTGGGAGATAATGAATGAATGAATGAATGATCTTGATCCATGTGTTTGGACTGTGGGAGGAAACCGGAGAACCCGGAGGAAACCCGCGCGGACACGAGGAGAACATGGAAACTCCACCCAGATAGAGATTCGAACCTGGATCCCCAGCACTGAGAGGAGAACATGCCAACCACCAAGCCACCGTGTCACACCGTGCTTTTGAAATTGACGTCACTTCACACCTTCAAACTGCAACTGCATGATAAAGCTCTGCGCATCGTTCCACCCCCGCTCTCGCACCCTGCCCCGGGTCTCCCTCGTTCCACCGCACCGCCTTCGCATGAACATCAGCCATGTGACTTTCCGTCGCCTAGAACTTTCACATTCGCTGCTTTGTGATGTGCCACGAGTGGCGGAGGCCTCATCCGGCCGTCATCACCTGCTCTTATATCGCAGCCTCATGCTCCACCCTCACCACGGAACCCGGCTCCACGGACGGCCCCACGCAGAACACGCGCACAGCCGCCGTGCTTTTTATAACCCGACGGCCGACATCCGTCTCTGAAAGTTCGGGGCTTTTAAAAACTCGCAAACTCTGGATTTGCCCTGTAACGGAATTTGCCACGCCATCCCGTCTTTACACACAAAATAAAGAATTATTTACGGCTGGGCTTTAGTTTTATACTTTTTCACCATCTACATTTAATAATTCTGAATATCTCACGGCTGCTATATTAAATTTTTATATTGCTATTCTATTTTTATACTTTTTTATACAGTTTTTATTATAAGCGAAATATTATATATATATATATATTTTTTTTTTTTCCCCTAACGTAATCTTTTCATTATATATATATATATATATATATATAATATTTTCATTCATTATCTCCCGCTTTATCCTCTATTAGGGTCGTGGGGGGGGGGGGGGGTTCCCCAATGCCCATCCAGGGGAGAACGTCTCGGCGCTGGGCAGATACACCCAGGACAGGACGCCAATCTATCACTGGACACACACTCACTCACTCACACAGACACTCTATATGGGGCAATTTGGAGAATTCAATTGACTTGATCCATGTTTTTGGACTGTGGGAGGAAACCGGAGAACCCGGAGGAAACCGACACGGACACGGGGAGAACATGGAAACCCCACCCAGATGGGGATTCGAACCGGGAATCCCTAGCGCTGAGAGATATCGTAACTTTCTAATCATATCGTATCTTATCTTAACTTATCATCTTTTCATATCATGGCTTGTATCGTAGCTTATCTTAACTTATCTTATCATGTCGTATCTTATGGTATCGTAGCTTATCATATCATAGCTTATTATATCGTATGTTATTGAATCGTATCGTAGCTTATAATAGCTTATTATATTGTATCTTATTGTATCGTATCTTATCATATCATAGCTTATTATATCGTATCTTATTGTATCATATCTTATCATATCATAGCTTATTATATTGTATCTTATTGTATCGTATGTTATCATATCATAGCTTATTATATCGTATCTTATTGAATCGTATCGTAGCTTATCATATCATAGCTTATCATGTCGTATCTTATTGTATCGTATCGTAGCTTATCATATCATAGCTTATTGTATTGTATCTTATTGTGTCGTGTCTTATTGTATCGCATCGTAGATTATCATATCATAACTTATTATATCGTATGTTATTGAATCGTATCGTAGCACATCTTATCGTGTCATGTCGTATCGTAGCTTATCATATCATAGCTTATTATATCGTATCTTATTGAATCGTGTCGTAGCTTATCATATCATAGCTTATTATATCATATCTTATTGTATTGTAGCTTATCTTATCTTATCATATCATAGCGTATCGTAGTGCATCGTAGCGTATCTTATATCATGGCGTAGCACATCTTGTCTTATGTTATCTTATGTTATCATATCTTATCGTAGCGTAAAGTAGCACATCTTATTTTATCTTATCGTATCTTATGTTGTAGCACATTGTAGCGTAGCACATCTTATCGTGTCATGTCGTATCTCATCTCAGTTTATCTCATGGTATCTCGTTTCGGACACAGAATCGGACAGAATGGGACACAGACGACGCTGCCGTAACTCCAGACTTCTCCTCGGTCATCAGTTTAAACGCGGAACGCTGAAGGAACGCTGAAGGAACGTTAACTGAAGCAGTGATGACTGCAGGGTTGTGCGTCAGTAATAACAGCACGTGGACGTGTGAGGCTTATCCCAGTTGTTTTGTGCGACGTTCTGCTGCCGTCTTTCACAGTAACAGTGGTTGTCCCCACGACCCGGCTCCACTATTATGGGATAAACACACAAGTTTGGTTGCCATGGCGGCACAGGGTTCAATAAAACTTCCCAAATAGGGGCCACCTGAAAATGGCCCAACACATGCACACACACAAACATTACCCACACCTCAATCACTAATGCTTCAATAATCTGTACTGAACACACACACACACACACACACACACACACACACACACATACACATACACATACACACAGAGGTAAACACACACACACACGTAAACACACACACACGTAAACACACACACACGTAAACACACACACACATACACATACACACAGAGGTAAACACACACACACACACACACACATACACACAGAGGTAAACACACATACACACACACACACACACACACACAGAGGTAAACACACATACACACACACACACACACACACACAGAGGTAAACACACACACACACACAGAGGGTAAACACACACACACACACACACACAGAGGTAAACACACACACACACATACACACAGAGGTAAACACACACACACACACACAGAGAGGTGAACACACACACACAGAGAGGTGAACACACACACACAGAGAGGTTGAACACACACACACACACACACACACACACAGGTAAACACACACACACACACACACACACACAGAGGAAAACACACACACACACACACACACAGAGGTAAACACACACACACACACACATACACAGAGGTAAACACACACACACACACACACACAGAGGTAAACACACACACACACACACACACACACAGAGGTAAACACACACACACACACATTCACACACAGAGGTAAACACACACATACACACACACATATACACACATACACACAGAGGTAAACACACACACACAGAGGTAAACACACACACACACACACAGAGGTAAACACACACACATATACACACACACACACACACAGAGGTAAACACACACATATACACACACACTCACACACACACACACAGAGGTAAACACACACACACACACACACACACAGAGGTAAACACACACACACACACACACACACACACAAAGGTAAACACACACAGAGGTAAACACACACACACACACACACACACACACACACACACAGAGGTAAACACACACACACAGAGGTAAACACACACACACACACACACACACACACACACACACACACACACACACACACACACAGGTAAACACACAACCTCGAAACCTTCAGAACATTTGACAAATGCCATGAAACATAATTAGCGCATCTCATTTTCATTCATGTAATGTTATACAAGGGTGGGGGGGGGGTTCCCCATGCCCATCCAGGGGAGAACGTTTTGGGGGCGCTGGGCAGATACACCCAGGACAGGGCGCCAATCTATCACTGGGCACACATTCACTCACACAGACTATATAGGGGCAAATAAGAGCTGCCAAATGACCTTGAATCCATGTTGTTAGTCTATGGAAGGAAAAAAACCCATCCTCAGTGAAGGAAGCTCCACATTTCAGATAGTCCAGGTTATATATCCTGCCTCCGAACAGCCGTGTAACCGGCAAACAAATGATGGTTACCACGGCAACGAGCGTCTGACACGTGCCTCTCTCTGTCTCTTTTCTTTCCAAGATAAAAAAAAACGAGTACCGTATTATTTAATCATTAAACATCTGATGATTATTTAACCATCTTCCCAACTCTGTCCTTAAGACAGAGTGACTTGGCATTTTTAAAAAACTACTAAAGACGCATCTTTTTAACAAACACCTGCTGTAAGAAAAATAAATAAATAAAAATAAGGGAGGGGTTTGATAATTCTACAGTCTGGCTGGTTTTCTCATAGCTACTGACTTGTGTTCTCATTTGTAAGTCCATCCATCCATTACCTGTCCCCATCCACGGGGAAACGGGGAGAACATGGAAACTCCACCCAGACGGGGATTCGAACTGGGAATCCCTAGCGCTGAGAGTAGAACATGCCAACCACTAAACCACCATGCCGCCCTTCTATTAATACATCATCCATTCATTATCTTCAGCTATATCCTCTACTAGGGTCGCGGTGGGGTTCCCCGTGCCCATCCAGGGGAGAACGTTTCAGGCGCTGGGCAGATACACCCTGGAGAACATGCCAATCCATCACTGGACACACACACACTCACACAGACACACTCTATATGGGGCAATTTGGAGAACTCAATTGACTTGATCCATGTTTTTGGACTGTGGGAGGAAACCGGAGAACCCGGAGGAAACGCACGCGGACATGGGGAGAACATGGAAACTCCACCCAGATTGGGATTCGAACCAAGAATCCCTAGCGCTGAGAGGAGAACATGCTAACCACTAAGCCACCGTGCCGCCCTTCTATTAATACATCATCCATTCATTATCTTCTGCTTTATCCTCTATTAGGGTCTCGGGGGGGGGTTCCCCATGCCCATTCAGGGGAGAACGTTTCGGGCGCTGGGCAGATACACCCAGGACAGGACGCCAATCCATCGCTGGGCACACACTCACTCACACAGACACACTCTATATGGGGCAATTTGGAGAATTTAACTGACCTTGATCCATGTTTTAGGACTGTGGGAGGAAACCCGAGAACCCGGAGGAAACTCACGAGGACACGGGGAGAACATGGAAACTCCACCCAGATTGGGATTCGAACCGGGAATCCCTAGTGCTGAGAGGAGAACATGCTAACCACTAAGCCACCGTGCCACCCTTCTATTAATACATCATCCATTATTTTCCGCTTTATCCTCTATTAGGGTCGCGGTGGGGTTCCCCATGCCCATCCAGGGGAGAACGTCTCGGGCGCTGGGCAGATACACCCAGGACAGGGCGCCAATCCATCACAGAACAGACACTCACTCACACACAAACACTGTATATGGGGCAATTTGGAGAATTCAATTGACTTGATCCATGTTTTTGGACTGTGGGAGGAAACCGGAGAACCCGGAGGAAATCCATGTGGACACGGGGAGAAAATGGAAACTCCACCAGATTGGGATTCGAACCGGGAATCCCTAGCGCTGAGAGGAGAACATGCCAACCACTAAGCCACCGTGCCGCCCCGTATTTAACACTTAAACACTATATAGTTGATCACGGTCAGGTCTCGGGTCGTGTTCTACCCGGCGACAGTAAAAGCAGACGGAGCAGAAAGCTCAGATAAGAGATTACACTAAGACCCCCCCGCGGACTTCACCTTTAATTCCTTTAAGCCGGTTAAATAATGCAAGAACCCGAGAGTGACGGGAGACGCCGAGGTCAGCGCGAGACGTGGATCCCTGCAGACGTGCTCCACCCCGGGATCCGATCCCTGCAGACGTGCTCCACCCCGAGAACCGATCCCTGCACCTCTGAGCCGCTCCACCCCGAGAACCGATCCCTGCACCTCTGAGCCGCTCCACCCCGGGAACCGATCCCTGCACCTCTGAGCTGCTCCACCCCGGGATCCGATCCCTGCACCTCTGAGCCGCTCCACCCCGGGATCCGATCCCTGCAGACGTGCTCCACCCCGGGATCCGATCCCTGCACCTCTGAGCCGCTCCACCGCGGGATCCGATCCCTGCACCTCTGAGCCGCTCCACCCCGGGATCCGATCCCTGCAGACGTGCTCCACCCCGAGAACCGATCCCTGCACCTCTGAGCTGCTCCACCCCGGGATCCAATCCCTGCACGGCTGAGCCGCTCCACCCCGGGATCCGATCCCTGCACCTCTGAGCCGCTCCACCCCGAGAACCGATCCCTGCACCTCTGAGCCGCTCCACCCCGGGATCCGATCCCTGCACCTCTGAGCCGCTCCACCCCGGGATCCGATCCCTGCAGACGTGCTCCACCCCGGGATCCGATCCCTGCACCTCTGAGCCGCTCCACCGCGGGATCCGATCCCTGCACCTCTGAGCTGCTCCACCCCGGGATCCGATCCCTGCAGACGTGCTCCACCCCGGGATCCGATCCCTGCACCTCTGAGCCGCTCCACCCCGAGAACCGATCCCTGCAGACGTGCTCCACCCCGGGATCCGATCCCTGCAGACGTGCTCCACCCCGGGATCCGATCCCTGCACCTCTGAGCTGCTCCACCCCGGGATCCGATCCCTGCACCTCTGAGCTGCTCCACCCCGGGATCCGATCCCTGCAGACGTGCTCCACCCCGAGAACCGATCCCTGCACCTCTGAGCTGCTCCACCCCGGGATCCGATCCCTGCAGACGTGCTCCACCCCGAGAACTGATCCCTGCACCTCTGAGCTGCTCCACCCCGGGATCCGATCCCTGCAGACGTGCTCCACCCCGAGAACTGATCCCTGCACCTCTGAGCTGCTCCACCCCGGGATCCGATCCCTGCACCTCTGAGCCGCTCCACCCCGGGATCCGATCCCTGCAGACGTGCTCCACCCCGGGATCCGATCCCTGCAGACGTGCTCCACCCCGGGATCCGATCCCTGCAGACGTGCTCCACCCCGGGATCCGATCCCTGCACCTCTGAGCTGCTCCACCCCGGGATCCGATCCCTGCACCTCTGAGCTGCTCCACCCCGGGATCCGATCCCTTGCCCTATGACGTGCTCCACCCCGAGATCCGATCCCTGCACCTCTGAGCTGCTCCACCCCGGGATCCGATCCCTGCAGACGTGCTCCACCCCGAGAACTGATCCCTGCACCTCTGAGCTGCTCCACCCCGGGATCCGATCCCTGCACCTCTGAGCCGCTCCACCCCGGGATCCGATCCCTGCAGACGTGCTCCACCCCGGGATCCGATCCCTGCAGACGTGCTCCACCCCGGGATCCGATCCCTGCAGACGTGCTCCACCCCGGGATCCGATCCCTGCACCTCTGAGCTGCTCCACCCCGAGAACCGATCCCTGCACCTCTGAGCTGCTCCACCCCGGGATCCGATCCCTGCAGACGTGCTCCACCCCGAGAACTGATCCCTGCACCTCTGAGCTGCTCCACCCCGGGATCCGATCCCTGCACCTCTGAGCCGCTCCACCCCGGGATCCGATCCCTGCAGACGTGCTCCACCCCGGGATCCGATCCCTGCAGACGTGCTCCACCCCGGGATCCGATCCCTGCAGACGTGCTCCACCCCGGGATCCGATCCCTGCACCTCTGAGCCGCTCCACCCCGGGATCCGATCCCTGCAGACGTGCTCCACCCCGGGATCCGATCCCTGCACCTCTGAGCTGCTCCGCTTCACACCCGCCCCGCTTCCGTTTACGATTCATTTTTAATGGCGGCCGGGTCACACACTCCATCCACCACACTGAGCACCGCTTCCACTCAGCGCTGAAGGGTCACCTTAACGCCACGCCAATATTACCCTTACACAAGTTCTGTACCTGATGGGTGGAGTTTCCATGTTCTCCTCGTGCCCATGTGAGTTTCCTCTCACGGTCCAAAAACATGCATTCAAGGTGAAATGGCCGCTCTAAATTGCCCTTATACATTGTGTATACGTATATATATATATATATACATTTCAGTGCTGAAGGGTCACCTTAACGCCACGCCAATATTACCCTTACACAAGTTCTGTACCTGATGGGTGGAGTTTCCATGTTCTCCTCGTGCCCTCATGGGTTTCCTCTCACGGTACAAAAACATGCATTCAAGGTGAATTGGCTGCTCTAAATTGCCCCTATACATTGTGTATACATGTATATATATATATACATTTCAGTGCTGAAGGGTCACCTTAATGCCACGCCAATATTACCCTTACACAAGTTCTGTACCTGATGGGTGGAGTTTGCATGTTCTCCTCGTGTCCGTGTAGGTTTCCTCTCACGGTCCAAAAACATGCATTCAAGGTGAAATGGCCGCTCTAAATTGCCCCTATACATTGTGTATACATGTATATATATATATATATTTCAGCGCTGAAGGGTCACCTTAACGCCACGCCAATATTACCCTTACACAAGTTCTGTATCTGATGGGTGGAGTTTGCATGTTCTCCTCGTGTCCGTGTAGGTTTCCTCTCGCGGTGCAAAACCATGCATTCAAGGTGAAATGGCCGCTCTAAATTGCCCCTATACATTGTGTATATATGTATATACAAATTGGAATCCTGATGGGTGGAGTTTTCATGTTCTCTTTGTGTCCGTGTGGGTTTCCTCTCACGGTGCAAAAAACACGGATTCAAGGTGAATTGGCCACTCTAAATTGCCCAGCGCTGGGGATCCAGGTTGGAATCCTGATGGATGGAGTTTCCATGTTCTCCTCGTGTCCGCATGAGTTCCCTCTCACAGTCCAAAAACATGCATTCAAGGTGAATTGGCCGCTCTAAATTGCCCCTATGTAGTGTGTGAATGTGAGCTCAGCAATGAAGATCCAGGTTCAAATCCCAATGTGGGTGGAGTTTTTCTCAGATTTTCTCCTCCTGTTCATGTGTGGGTTTTCTCCAGGTTCTCTGTTTTTTCCCCCCACAGTCCACAAACATGCATTCAAGGTGAATTGTCCGCTCTAAATTGCCCCTATACCGTGTGTGGGTGTCCACCTCTGGGGATCCGATCCCTCCACAGCTGAGCTGCTCCATGTGGGTTTCCTCTCACAGTCCAAAAACATGCATTCAAGGTGAAATGGCCGCTCTAAATTGCCCCTATACATTGTGTATATATGTATATACAAGTTGTAATCCTGATGGGTGGAGTTTCCATGTTATCCTTGTGTCCATGTGGATGTCCTCTCACAGTCCAAAAACATGCATTCAAGGTGAATTGGCCGCTCTAAATTGCCCCTATATGTTCAGTATATACAAGTTGGAATTCTGATGGGTGGACTTTCCATGTTCTCCTCGTGTCGGTGTGGGTTTCCTCTCACGGTCCAAATCAAGGTGAATTGGCCGCTCTAAATTGCCCCTATACATTGTGTTTATATGTACAGTATATACAAGTTGGAATCCTGATGGGTGGACTTTCCATGTTCTCCTCGTGTCGGTGTGGGTTTCCTCTCACGGTCCAAAAACATGCATTCAAGGTGAATTGGCCGCTCTAAATTGCCCCTATACATTGTGTTTATATGTACAGTATATACAAGTTGGAATCCTGATGGGTGGAGTTTCCATGTTATCCTCGTGTCGGTGTGGATGTCCTCTCACTGTCCAAAAACATGCATTCAAGGTGAATTGGCCGCTCTAAATTGCCCCTATACAGTATGTGGGATCCATGATCAAATTCTGATGGGTGGAGTTTCCATGTTCTCCTTGTGTCCCCATGGGTTACCTCCGGGTTCCTCTCACGGTCCAAAAACATGCACTTAAGGTGAATTGCCCGCTCTAAATTGCCCCTATACAGTGAGTGGATGCAAACGTACAATCTGTGTTGGGTTGTGTTGTTGCTCCTCTGTGTAGCAGAGAACTGGAGAACATTGGGTTCCACTGTACACCACATTCTATTGTTGGAATGACAAATCAAATACTCAAATATACAAAAATACTCAAATACTTGAGTAAAGTTCGAGGTTGCAGCACTTCCATCAGAAGCTCCTCAGAGCTCGAGCGTCCGACTCTAAAAGGGGGTCAGCACGCAGTCAGCAGAATGCCATTTGAAACACAGCCACAGTGGACCGGCTTGAGTGTCTTACTATTTCGGTCATTTCCACAGAGAACAAGCTTATCATATAGCAAGAGACATGAGGGAGGGGTAGCTCGGGTTCGAGTCGGCATGTTCTCCTCAGCGCTAGGGATTCCTGGTTCAAATTCCATGTTCTCCCCGTGTCCGCGTGGGTTTCCTCCCACAGTCCAAAAGACATGGATTAAGGGCAATTGAATTCTCCAAATTGCCCCATATAGAGTGTGTGAGTGAGTGTCTAGTGATAGATTTGCGCCCTGTCCTGGGTGTATCTGCCCAGCGCCCGAAACGTTCTCCCCTGGATGGGTACGGGGAACCCCCCCCCGCGTGACCCTACAGTAGTAGAGGATAAAGCAGAAGAGACATGAGGGAGGGGTAGCTCGGGTCCGAGTCGGCATGTTCTCCTCTCAGTGCTAGGGATTCCTGGTTCAAATTCCATGTTCTCCCCGTGTCCGTGTGGGTTTCCTCCGGGTTCTCCGGTTTCCTCCCACAGTCCAAAAAACATGGATTAAGGACATTTGAATTCTACAAATTGCCCCATATAGAATGTGTGAATGAGTGAGTGAGTGTGTGTCCAGTGATAGATTGGCATCCTGTCCTGGGTGTATCTGCCCAGCGCCCGAAACGTTCTCCCCTGGATGGTCATGGAGAACCCCCCCCCCCACGTGATCCTACAGAAGTAGAGGATAAAGTAGAAGATAATGTATGAAAGGATAATAAAACTAAAAGGGGCAGTGTGGCAGACACGGGGAGAACATGGAAACTCCACCCAGATTGGGATTCGAACCTGGTTCCCCAGCACTGAGAGGAGAACATGCCAACCACTACACCACCATGCCGCCCCTTTTTAGTTTTATTATCCATCCATCCATTATCATCTTCTTTATCCTCTACTGGGGTCACGGGGAGGGGGGGGGTTCCACATGCCCACACACACACACATACATACATACACACTCTATATGGGGCAATTTGGAGAATTCAATTGCCCTTGACCATGTTTTTGGACTGTGGGAGGAAACCGAAGAACCCGGAGGAAACCCACATGGACACGGGGAGAACATGGAAACTCCACCAAGATTGGGATTCGAACCTGGAATCCCCACTGCTGAGAGGAGAACATGCCAACCACTAAGCCACCGTGCCACCCCTTGTTAGTTTTATCATTATCCATTATCTCCTGCTTTATCCTCTATTAGGGTCGCGCGGGGGATTCCCCATGCCCATCCAGGGGAGAACGTTTCAGTCGCTGGGCAGATAGACCCAGGACAGGGGGGCAATTCATGACTGGACACACACTCACTCACACACACACTCTATATGGGGCAATTTAGAGAACTCAATTGACTTGATCCATGTTTTTGGACTGTGGGAGGAAACCGGAGAACCCGGAGGAAACCCACATGGACACGGGGAGAACATGGAAACTCCACCCAGATTGGGATTCGAACCTGGTTCCCCAGCGCTGAGAGGAGAACATGCCAACCACTAAACCACCATCCCGCCTTTCTAACGATACATCCATCCATACATTATCTTCCGCTTTATCCTCTATTAGGGTCGCGGGTGGGGTTCCCCATGCCCATCCAGGGGAGAACGTTTCGGGTGTTGGGCAGAAACACCCAGGACAGGGGGGCAATCTATCACTGAACACACACTCACTCACACACACACACTCTATATGGGGCAATTTGGAGAACTCAATTGACTTGATCCATGTTTTTGGACTGTGGGAGGAAACCGGAGAACCCGGAGGAAACCCACATGGACACGGGGAGAACATGGAAACTCCACCCAGATTGGGATTCGAACCTGGTTCCCCAGCACTGAGAGGAGAACATGCCAACCACTACACCACCATGCTGCCATTTATTAGTTATTCATTCATCCATTATCTTCCGCTTTATCCTCTATTAGGGTCGCGGGAGGGGGGAGGGTTCCCCATGCCCATCCAGGGGAGAACGTTTCGGGCTCTGGGCAGATACACCCAGGACAGGGGGGCAATCTATCACTGAACACACACTCACACACACACACACACTCTATATGGGGCAATTTGGAGAATTCAATTGGACTTGATCCATGTTTTTGGACTGTGGGAGGAAACCGGAGAACCTGGAGGAAACCCACGTGGACACGACTCCACCCAGACTGGGATTCGAACCGGGAATCCCTAGCGCTGAGAGGAGAACATGCCAACCTCTAAACCACCGTGCTGCTACCAGCATAATACAGTACAAGATCTGTCACATGATTAAAGCATCCTGACGTTGTAATTGGGTTTAAATGGTAAAGCGAGATGGTGTCAACTTTATTAAAGACTCACTTTGGGGTTTGAACCTCCACCTGCCCACTGATCTCGGAGCTTCTACCCCCCCCCCCCTTCCTTTACCCCCCAGCCGTAAACAGCCCCGCAGTCTATAAATGATCAGTGGTGCACTGCTGTCTGGCATGTGGACGTTAATAAACCTGAACCGAACAGCATCTCAAAAGCGATGGAGGACCGTTTTAAGGGAGGTGTGAGGGGCATGTACGACATGACGACCGGCGTTAACCCTTTAATCACCGGATACGGGGAGATTAGAAAAGCTGTTAGGCTGAAAACCCGAGATATGAGGACGATGAGGAAGCGGCGGCGCTGGGGCAGAACCCTGTGGCAGTTGGTGCATGATGCAGCACTGTGAGCTGACTTGTTTACAGCAACCGGAGAGGGAGAGGGGTGTGGGGTGGGGGGTGTGGGGGGGGTGTGGAGGGGGTGTGGAGGGGTATGGAGCGTGAGCTGGAGGAAGCTGTAATATTTCTGGG
>JAFMOC010000360.1:150000-152500 GCA_019802505.1 Corydoras sp. C115 | reverse complement strand
ACTGTTTACTAGTTGTGTTCTAATAACGCGTTCCATTTAGTAATTCCGTTAATTAATTAGTTCAGACCAAAAAAACTTCTTTTAGGACCCAAACTTCTGGGCTGCCCGGCTGAAAGAGTCAGCTGAGGTGAAATTCAGCCTCGTGGTTAAAAGGTCAAAAGCAGATTAATGGTCAACCATTAATTTTACATAAACTCAAAATTACACCATTAAAATAGCAACCTGCCAACATCAGACAGCACCTGACTCTTAATGGGAAGGGCAAGCGACATTTTCCTGTAGTTACAACAGCCAAGACACAGAGACACACCCTAAATCAAGCTGCATGGTGGGTGGTGGACTAAAGATCGCTGAAAATAGAACCCAATATTTTACGATGTTTACTAGATGTGTTCTAATAACGTGTTCCATTTAGTCGTTAATAAATGAGCTCAGACCAAAAAAACTTTTAGGACCCAAACTTCTGGGCTGCCCGGCAGAAAGAGTCAGCTGAGGTGAAATTCAGCCTCGTGGTTAAAAACAGAAGGTAAACACCACCTTTGTGATTTGATTTAATGGCGGTGAAGTCAAAAGCAGATTAAAGGTCAACCAGTAATTTTGTGTTCATGTATTTTACCTTAATGGGAAGGGCAAGTGACATGCTGATTGGTCGATTAGCCAAAAACACACCCAAGAACGTCATTTTCTTATGTATTTTATATAAACTCATAATTACACCATTAAAATAGCAACCTGCCGAAGTCAGATAGCACCTGGCTCTTAGTGGGAACGACAAGCGACATGCTGATTGGCCCAAAACACACCCAAGAACGTGATTTTCTTATGTATTTTACATAAACTCTAAATTACACCATTAAAATAGCAACCTGCCGAAGTCAGATAGCACCTGGCTCTTAGTGGGAACGACAAGCGACATGCTGATTGGCCCAAAACACACCCAAGAACGTCATTTTACGGTAGTTACGACAGCAAAGACACACACACACACCCTAAATCAAGCTGCATGGTGGGTGGTGGACTAAAGATCGCTGAAAATAGAACCCAATATTTTACTATGTTTACTAGATGTGTTCTAATAACGCGTTCCATTTAGTCATTAATTAATGAGTTCATTAAAAAAAACTTCTTTTAGGACCCAAACTTCTGGGCCGCCCGGCTGAAAGGGTCAGCTGAGGTGAAATTCAGCCTCGTGGTTAAAAACAGAAGGTAAACACCACCTTTGTGATTTGGTTTAATGGCGGTGAAGTCAAAAGCAGATTAATGGTCAACCAGTAACCCATGCAGTGCATAACGCTGAAAGGCGAGTGAGCCGAACTAGAAAACGCAACATGGAAGACGTTCCACTCGCATGATGTGCCGCCACTCGAGTGGCGTAAGGGAGACCCACGCTTCCTCTCCTGTTCGATGCACTCTTCCGGTTGAATGTCATAATCGTTTCCTCTTTCTCGATGACGAGAATAATTCTCCAGAACCCGAGCCGTTCCAACACGCAGCGTTCGCTCTTACTTCGCCAACACGGCGAATCGCAACACGGGCATGAAGTCAGCGAGGGTAGGGGTCTGAAAAACGGAACCGGCGAAGGAATAAAGGGGCAAAAGGGAGCAAGTGTATACTGTATGAGTGGATTTTAGTCAAGGTCACTGGCAAAGAGAGAGCTTAAACCCAAAACAAACACGGCTCATCTGATAAAGTGTAAACCCTGCAGACCCCGAATCACACTCACACACACACTCACACACACACACACACACACACACACACACTTAAAGAGGAAGGGATCAGAGGGTGAACACCGATAACACACTGCAAACAGAGACAGCCGGGAAGAAAGGAAGAAGCAGACGCCACAGCATTCGGGCCATCGTTCATATTACAGACTTTAAAAAACACCGTGGGCGCAGACCGAACACCAAAAATAATCATCATTATCTTCCACTTTATCCTATATCAGGGTCGCGTGGGGGGGGGGGGGGTTCCCCATGCCCATCCAGGGGAGAACATTTCAGACGCTGGGCAGATACACCCAGGACAGGACGCCAATCTATCACTGGGCACACACTCACTCACACTCTATATGGGGCAATTTGGACAACTCAATTGAATTTAACCCGGCCAGCATGCTGACTTAGTGGTTAGCATGTTCTCCTCTCAGCGCTAGGGATTCCCGGTTCGAATCCCCATCTGGGTGGAGTTTCCATGTTCTCCCCGTGTCCGCATGGGTTTCCTTCGGGTTCTCCGGTTTCCTCCCACAGTCCAAAAACATGGATGAAGTCAATTGAGTTCTCCAAATTGCCCCATATAGAGTGTGTCTGTGTGAGTGAGTGTGTGTCCAGTGATAGATTGGCGTCCTGTCCCGGGTGTATCTGCCCAGTGCCCGAACACCCCCCCCCCAGTGACCCTATTAGAGGATTATATATTATATATTATGGCAGCACAGTGGCTTAGTGGTTAGCATGTTCTCCTCTCAGCTCTAGGGATTCCTGGTTCGGGGTTTCCATGT
>JAFMOC010000360.1:132500-137500 GCA_019802505.1 Corydoras sp. C115 | reverse complement strand
AAGGTGAATACAGAGGGGGAAACTTGTTGTGTATTATTTTTCCTGACATCGTGCCTCTTCACGGTGGCTTAGTGTTTAGCACGTTCTCCTCTCAGCACTAGGGATTCCCGGTTCGAATCCCAATCTGGGTGGAGTTTCCATGTTCTCCCCGTGTCTGCGTGGGTTGCCTCCGGGTTCTCCGGTTTCCTCCCTCAGTTCAAAAACATGGATCAAGTCAATTGAGTTCTCAAAATTGCCCCATATAGAGTGTGTCTGTGTGATTGAGTGTGTACCCAGCGATGGATTGGCGCCCTGTCCTGGGTCTATCTGCCCAGCGCCCGAGACGTTCTCCCCTGGATGGGCATGGGGAACCCCACCGACCCTAATAGAGGATAAAGCGGGAGATAGTGAATGAATGAATCATGCCTCTTTATGCTACACACAAACGCCTCAGGGAACAGTTGGTTGGTGATGGTGCTGATTTAACGTGCAGTACGGTTCTTCAGGTCAATCAACAGCTGTCTATTGCATTTATGGTGAGGTGGTAACGAGGTGGGGTAGTGGTGACCATGTCCGCCTCTCAGCACCGGGGTTCCAGGTTCGAATCCCGATCTGGGTGCATTATCAGGTATTAGGGTGGTGGATGATTGTCAGTACTGCAGTGACCCTAAGACTAACCCCACAATCCCAATCTGGGTGGGTCTTCACCGGGTTCTCAGGTTTTCTCCCACATGTTCTAAATATGGGCGGCAAGGTGGTTTAGTGGTTAGCATGTTCTCCTCTCAGCGCTAGGGATTCCCGTTTCGAATCCCCATCTGGGTGGAGTTTCCATGTTCTCCCCGTGTCCGCGTGGGTTTCCTCCGGGTTCTCCGGTTTCCTCCCACAGTCCAAAAACATGGATCAAGTCAATTGAATTCTCAAAATTGCCCCATATAGAGTGTGTTTCTGTGAGTGAGTGTGTGCCCAGCAATGGATTGGCGCCCTGTCCTGGGTCTATCTGCCCAGCGCCCAAAATGTTCTCCCCTGGATGGGCATGGGGAACCCCACCGCGACCCTAATAGAGGATAAAGCGGGAGATAATGAATGAATGAATGAATGTTCTAAATATGTATTCGAATGCTCTAAATTGCCCCATCTAAAAAGTGTGGATGATGGATTGGATTGGTGCCCTGTTCTGAGTGTATCTGCCCAATACTCATGGATAAGATGAGGTAAAGGTGATAGAACTGCCCAGCGCCCGAAACGTTCTCCCCTGGATGGGCATGGAGAACCCCCCCACCCCCACCCTAGTACAGATAATATAATATTATAATATAATGACTTATTGTTAATTATTAATGACAGTAGAGAACATCTACAGTACAGCAGGTCCACAGAGAGGACATTTAAAGAACATGAAACACGATGGATGTTCTGCAGCTGAGGCAGTTACAGGTGGACAGAGGGACATTGTAAAGTTTGTGTTAAATCGTCGTGCAGACGCGGTAATGAGGACACACTAATGTCCTGTGTAGAACGGCCGGGGGGACAACAGTCCTGCCGAGCTCTGCGTACTTTACAGCAGGGAAGTATGGACGGCTCCGCGTCTGACAGCGTCGCAGCTTCGCAGTTGGCGGATAAACGCGGCGCGGAGCTGAAGTCCCGAGTCCGGACCGTAAAGCGAGACGAGCGGCGAGGAAAGTGTGTAAAGTCCCCGAAACAGAGCGCCGGAGAGCCGGGGGAGAGGTCAGGACGCGGCGCGGCGCCGAGCCGAGCGGAGCCGAGCGGAGCTTCACCTCTGACAGCGGAGCAGCGGAGAGACGAGCCGCGGATGAGGGACACCTACCTCCACACAGCGCGGCACTGATCCCAGAACGGATCCCAGCACTGCTGCTCCCACAACGGATCCCAGAACTGATCCAAAAACTGATCCCAGAACGGACACCGCACAGCCGAGCGGCTCCCAGAGTCTCACCGACTTCAGCGCCTCGAACAGCGGACTGCACACCAGCTCCACACCGCCTCTCTCTCTCTCTCTCTCTCTCTCTCTCTCTCTCGCTCACCGCCCACTTCCGCTGTCACTTTTTTTTTACAAGTGTGTTCTTAATTTCATTTTTTAATTATAAAAGCTTTATTAACATAACAAACTTTACATTTGTGTCCCCAAAGCTGGAGTACAAAATAATAACAACAAACATGTACAGAATTTACAAACAATAACAATAATCTCTCTCTCTCCTCACTGTCTGCCTCTGCCTACATGTCTCTCTCTCTCTCTCTCTCCCTCTCTCTCTCGCTCTCTCTCTCTCTCTCTCTCTCTCCCTCTCTCTCTCTCAGTTTAAATTTCATGCTTTATTAACGTGACAAACTTTACATTTGTGTCGCCCAAAGTCAGGGTACAAAAAAACAAATATAAAACTACAAACATGTACAGAATTTACAAACAATAATAATAATCTCTCTCTTAATTTCCATCCATCCATTATCTTCTGCTTTATCCTCTATTAGGGTCGGGTGGGGGGGGGGGGGGTTCCCCAGGGTTCCCCATGTCCATCCAGAGGAGAACGTTTTGGGCGCTGAGCAGACACACCCAGGACAGGACACCAATCTATCACTGGACACACACACACACACTCAAACAGACACACTCTATATGGGGCAATTTGGAGAATTCACTTGACCTTGATCCATGTTTTTGCTCTGTGGGAGGAAACCGGAGAACCCGAAGGAAACCCACACGGACACGGGGAGAACATGGAAACTCCACCCAGATTGGGAATCGAACCGGGAATCCCTAGAGCTGAGAGGAGAACATGCTAACCACTAAACCAATTTCATTTTTTTATTTTAAAAGCTGCCCAGCGATGGATTGGCGCCCTGTCCTGGGTGTATCTGCCCAGCGTCCGAAACGTTCTCCCCTGGATGGGCATGGGGAACCCCCCCCCCCCCCCCACCCCCGACCCTAATAGAGGATAAAGCAGAAGATAATGAATGAATGAATGAATGAATGAATTTTAAAAGCTTTATTAACGTGACAAACATTACATTTGTGTCGCCCAAAGCCGAGGTACAAAAAAAAAAACATACAATAAAAATACAAACATGTACAGAATTTACAAACAATAACAATAACAATAGAGACAGTAAAAATATAAATGAAGTATAAGTGTGTGTGTGTGTGTGTGTGTGTGTGTGTGTGTGTGTGTGTTGGCTGATTTGGTCACTCTCTGTCCCTCACCTGGTGACAGGTGTGTGTACAGTTCCCTCAGTAGGTGGTGCAGCAGGGGCAGTTGTTCAGTGGGGGTGAGGGGGTGCAGTTGGGGCTGATGGTTGTGAGTTTCGGTTCCTCTGTGTATTTGGTGTGTTCAGTGAGGAAGTTCAGCTGTGTGTCAGTTTTATTGAGTCTACAGTTCCCCTCTGATTTCAATAATTACATTTTAGTTGTTGTGGGATTCGCTTTGTCTGAATCGGGTTTGAGACTTGAGTCTGATTCAGAATCTGTAGTGTGTTAGTGTGTGAGTGTTGTGTTAGTGTGTGTGAGTGTTGTGTTAGTGTGTGTGAGTGTTGTGTTAGTGTGTGAGAGTGTTGTGTTAGTGTGTGGAGTGTTGTGTTAGTGTGTGAGTGTTGTGTTAGTGTGTGAGTGCTTCCAACTTATGAACGTCCGCTATTATAACTGTGCCGTGGAAGAGGGAGACACGTGTATATGTGCTTTAGTGAACAGCATCACAATACACAACAAAAAGTGAGGAATAAGACGCAACTTCATTCATTTCATTAAGAGTCAAAAGATCGAATCATATTTCATTCCAAGTCGCCACGTCAGCATGTTCTCCTCTCAGCGCAGGTTCGAATCCCAATCTGGGTGGAGTTTCCATGTTCTCCCCGTGTCCGCGTGGATTTCCGCCGGGTTCTCCGATTTCCTCCCACAGTCCAAAAACATGGAGCGGAGGTAAATTGAATTCTCCAAATTGCCCCATATAGAGTGTGTTTGTGTGAGTGAGTGTGTGTCCAGTGATGGATTGGCGTCCTGTCCTGGGTGTATCTGCCCAGCGCCCGAAACATTCTCCCCTGGATGGGCATGGGGAACCCCCCCCCCCCCCCCCCCCCGCGACCCTAATAGAGGATAAAGTGGAAGATAATGGATGGATCATAATCACTGAGACACGCTTCAGTCACACAGTCCTACCAATAAACCAAGACATTGTAAGTTTGCAGTGTGCTGCTGGACAGAGAAGAGTACACCAATCAGAACATACAGGGGTCTGATCCACCACCCTAATCATACCTGCACTGTGGGGGTGCTGATCATCAGAGAACAGAGTAAAGGGGATGAACAGAGTGTATAGAAAAACAGATGGACTACAGAATGGGACTGTAGAACTACAAAGTCCATCTTTATGATAAGTAGAGGAACAATGAGCTGTATCTAATAAAATGGCCGGTCAGTGTATAGTAAATAAATAAATAAATAATAATAATAATAATAATAATAATAATAACCAAATATAAAAACCTAGGGTGGCACGGTGGCTTAGTGGTTAGAACGTTCTCCTCTCAGCGCTAGGGATTCCCAGTTTAAATCCCCATCTGGGTGGAGTTTCCATGTTCTCTCCGTGTCCGTGTGGGTTTCCTCCTGGTTCTCCGGTTTCCTCCCACAGTCCAAAAACATGGATCAAGGTCAATTGAGTTCTCCAAATTGCCCCATATAGAGTGTGTGTGTGTGTGTGTGAGTGTGTGTCCAGTGATAGATTGGCGCCCTGTCCTGGGTGTATCTGCCCAGCGCCCGAAACGTTCTCCCCTGGGCATGGGGAACCCCCCCCCCCGTGACACTAGTAGAGGACAAAGCAGAAGATAATGGATGGATGGATGATAAGAGCTGAGCTGTCCCGATACTTTCATGGCTGTGGTGTAAACGTACCATCTAGCAGAACAGTGCATTATTAAATAACGTCCACTGATACAGAGGTTCCCCGCGTTCTGGACTCTTCTGAAAATCCTCTTTTCCAGAGTGTAGTGCAGAGTGTTTACGTGGGAACTTGGCT
>JAFMOC010000360.1:57500-122500 GCA_019802505.1 Corydoras sp. C115 | reverse complement strand
TCTGAACCCCTGAACCCTGATCTGAACATCTGAACCCCTGAACCCTGATCTGAACATCTGAACCCTGATCTGAACCCTGATCTGAACATCTGAACCCCTGAACCCTGATCTGAACATCTGAACCCCTGAACCCTGATCTGAACATCTGAACCCTGATCTGAACATCTGAACCCCTGAACCCTGATCTGAACATCTGAACCCTGATCTGAACATCTGAACCCCTGAACCCTGATCTGAACATCTGAACCCTGATCTGAACATCTGAACCCCTGAACCCTGATCTGAACATCTGAACCCTGATCTGAACATCTGAACCCCTGAACCCTGATCTGAACCTCTTTGCTACACACATGGCATGCTACAGCTGTCTGATTGACAGCAGGGACTTTACATTACATTACATTTACATTACATTTGGTCATTTATTGGACGCTTTTATCCAAAGCGACTTACAAGGTGAGCACAGGGTTCATCACAACATCCCTGCAGCAATGAGGGTTAAGGGTCTTGCTCAAGGACCCACATTGGTAACTTCAGTGGACCTGGGATTTGAACCCCCAACCTTCAGATTGATAGCCCAACACCCTGACCACTGAGCTACCACACCCTGAATAAATAACTTCAGTGGACCTGGGATTTGAACCCAGAAGCTTCAGATTAAGACACCCTTACCATTGAGCTACCACGCCCAATATAGAGTGTGTGTGTGAGAGAGTGTGTGTCCAGTGATAGATTGGCGTCCTGTCCTGGGTGTATCTGCCCAGCGCCAGAAACATTCTCCCCTGGATGTGCATGGGGAACCCCCCCCCCCCCCGCAACCCTAATAGAGGATAAAGCGGAAGATAATGAATGGATGGATACTGAAAATATGAACACACACACCACACCCACACTACACTTACACCACACCACACCAAAACTACACAATGCACTCACTCCACACCACATTCACAACAAACCCTGACTACACACATACATCCACTCCACAACCACACAACACCCACACTACACTCACACCATATCCACACACCACACCAAAACTACACACTACACTCACACCATATCCACACACCACACCAAAACTACACACTACACTCACACCATATCCACACACCACACCAAAACTACACACTACACTCACACCATATCCACACACCACACCAAAACTACACAATACACTCACACCATATCCACACACCACACCAAAACTACACACTACACTCACACCATATCCACACACCACACCAAAACTACACACTACACTCACTCCACACCACATTCACAACAAACCCTGACTACACACATACATCCACTCCACACACCACACTATACTCACACCACACCTACACTACACTCATACCATATCCACACACCACACCCAAACTACACAATACACTCACACCACACCAAAACTACACAATACACTAACACCACACCACACCACACCACACCCAAACTACAATATACACTCACACCAAATCCACAATGCACCCACACCACACACACACTAAACACACTACACACACACCAAATCCACAATGCACCCACACCACACACACACCAACACTACACAAACACTACACACACACACACCAAATCCACAATGCACCCACACTACACCCACACACACACACACCACCACACCCATAATGCACCCACACAACACCCACACACACCAACACTACACACACACACACCATACCCATAATGCACCCACACCACATCACACCACACTACACACACACACCACATCCATAACGCACCCAAACCATACTACATTGCATCCACAGCACATCCATAACGCACCCACACTACACTACACCACACTACACTGCACCCACACCACACTACACCCACAGCACATCCATAACGCACCCACACTACTACACTACACCACACTGCACTGCACTGCACCCACACCACATTCATAATGCACCCACACCACATCCATAACGCACGGACACCACACTACACCACACCACACTACACTACACCACACTGCACCCACACCATACTACACTGCACCCACACCACATCCATAATGCACCCACACCACACTACACTGTACCCACACCACATCCATAACGCACAGACACCACACCACACTACACTGCACCCACACCACACTACACTGCACCCACACCACACTACACTGCACCCACACCACACTACACTGCACCCACAACACACTACACTGCACCCACACCACATCCATAATGCACCCACACAACACTACACTGTACCCACACCACATCCATAACGCACGGACACCACACTACAACACACTACACTGCACCCACACCACACTACACTGCACCCACACCACATCCATAACACACCCACACCACACTACACTACACCCATAATGCACCCACACTCACATTGCTCTGAAGCTAATGATACATAGAACAATTAAGACAGGTGTCTACATACTTTTAACCCTGGCTTGTAGCTCTCATAGCTCATTAAGAATGAACCCTAAAGCCTATCCCTGCAAGAGCATTTACATAATATTCCAATACATGTTTCTACTACTTTATTTAATGACTTTTGTACTAATTACGGATTATCAAGCTAACTCTTTAAAGCTGACAGATGAAGCGAGTTGCCAAACAAGACTGCGCGATTCGTTAGCTGTCACATGAGACCACCTGAAAAAAAAAACAGGTCAGTTTTGGGTTTGATTCGGCCGGCCGTGATGCACGCATGTCGTACACGATGTGCTATCTGATACTGCAGCTCATAAACACAAGGTGTTGGAATGCACGGTACTTTCCGAACCCTGCAGACCTAAACAGCTAGAGATAAACAGAAAAGTGGAAATGCTTCAGAGCCCGCCCCCCCTCAGCGCCTGAAGCTGTTCTGTGAACAGTGAGAAAGAGAACCGGTTTGCTTCAGTTTATGAAAATGATCCAGAAAACCCTGTTTTTGACTGAGCACGGAGGGAAGCAGGTAAGTTTGAGTATACACACACATACACTATATATATATATATATATATATACATATAAAACATTTATATATGGGTGGCACAGTGGTTGGCATGTTCTCCTCTCAGCGCTAGGTTCGAATCCCCATTTGGTTCGAATCCCCATCTGGGCAGAGTTTCCATGTTCTCCCCATGTCTACGTGGGTTTCCTCCGGGTTCTCCGGTTTCCTCCCACAGTCCAAAAACATGGATCAAGGTCATGTGAATTCTCCAAATTGCCCCATATAGAGTGTGTCTGTGTGTGTAAGTGTGTGTCCACTGATAGATTGTGTATGTATATATATGTATGTACGTATATATATGTATGTATGTACGTGTATATATATATATATATATATATATATATATATATATATATATATATATATATATATATATATATATATATATATATATATACACACACACACATATATATATATATATATATATATATATATATATATATATATATATATATAATATACACATATATATATACATGCACATACATACATACACACACACACACACACACACACACACAAAGTACACACACGCAGTATATAAAAAAATGGCATCACTATGGCACATGGATGCTCAGAAGTGCCCCCCACCACACCACACACATATATGATTACATAGGGAAAGCGAGTAAGTGAACGAGAGAGAGAGAGAGAGAGAGAGAGAGAGAGAGAGAGAGAGAGAGATACTGACAAAAAAAAAAAGCAGTAACTTTAACTTACGGAGTGACGCAGATGAACTTGGTCTTCAGGTACGGCTGAATGACTGAAAAACAAAAAGCAGGCACGTCACTAAACATTATTCTTTGCAGACAGGCTCATGCGCAGATGCACACATACACCGACGGGGCGACCGCAAACGATTACATGTGAACGCTCATCCGCAGATGGACACACGAAGATGCTTGTGTGCAGTGGGGCGCATGCAGACAATGGCGTGCAGACACTCGCGCGCAGACGCTCACAGACGGGCAAGGTCACGGAGCGAATCGGTTGGGGAGACTGTAGAGCCGTCATGCTGGATTGAGGGTTTAGCTGGGATTATGAGGAGCTCCGTTTTTGCTTAATTTAATTTGAGATGACGGACCTTCATCCAAACTGATGCAGGTGAGGCAGGCAGATCGTGGTGTCGTCAGGGGCAAAAGGACAAGTGAAGCTGGGTGTCATCAGCATAGCAGTGGCAGGGCGCGGTATTGAAATGAATTATTTGTTCATTGATGGATGTTTTTTTATGGAAGACAAAGCCAGGCAGCTAAGCTAACCTAATACTGCTCATTTTAATTTAGCGCAATCCTATTTTTAATATAAATATAAAATGATGCAAAAAGATTAGATACAGGACGGAACCTGAAAGTATTGTTTTAAATAAATGTTCTATTTGTTTACATTGTCGTTTCATCTAGTCAATCACATCATTTATACAACATTTAAAGACCATTTGAACTGAAGAATCGATTCGAATCGTGACCTCAAAAATCGATTCTGAATCGAAAATCGGAATTCTGAATCGAATCGTGACCTCAAAAGTCGGAATTCTGAATCGAATGGTGACTTTAAAAATCGATTCTAAATCGAATCGTGACCTAAAAAAATATATATATATATCGATTCTGAATCAAATCGTGACCTCAAAAAAAAAAAAATATCGATTTTGAATCGAATCGTGACCTAAAAAAAATCGATTCTGAATCGTGAGCTCAAAAATATCTATTTTGAATCGAATCGTGACCTCAAAAATCGATTCTGAATCGAATCGCGACCTCAAAAATCGATTCTGAATCGAATCGCGACCTCAAAAATCGATTCTGAAACGAATCGCGACCTCAAAAATCGATTCTGAAACGAATCGCGACCTCAAAAATCGTAATCGAATCGCCAGACACTGAGAGATTGGCACCCCTACAGGTAACCGTAATATAATAACTGTAGAAAAGGTAAACTGGCGCCGCTCCATCTTACACTAATCTAAAGCCAGAGCCGGTGGTTTGGCTCGAGTCCTGGAACACTGTCTCACTTTTCATGATGGCGCCCCGCCAAGCCACGACGCCAAGGACTCCTCATGCACATTACAAAAGAGGTTTCGGCTCTCTGTAAAGACGGCAGTGCAGAGACACCCGTCCCCTCAGTAACGGTGCTCAACCCTCCTGTATGTGGGCCAATTAAAGGAAAAGCCACCTGCCCTGCTTTCCATGATCCATGACGTTCTCAGAAAGCTGCACAGCGGCGTGTCTTGTAAACACACATTGTTTTGGTTCGAGACGAATCCCCACGTGAAAAAAAAAAAAAAAAAAAAAAAAAAAAACCACAACAAAAAAAAGACACGTTTCCAGGAATGCCACGGGGTTTTCCATCGTTTTGGAACATCTCTGAAAACATTTCGGAGTAGAACCCTGGTCTCTGGTGGTATTCTACATCCACGTGTGAGTTTTGACACCATGCCGATGCAAAGCTTCCACCCCAGAAAGGAAGAGATGATGTTGAAGCATTTCCTTGGTTATAATTCAACAACTTTCTGTTCGACATTCTATTAATTGCTCCAATTCAGGGCTCTTCATCAGAAGCTACTTGAGGTAATCAAGTTCTCTTTTCTTTAGAACTGCTATCATAGTATCTTAAAAAACCACTTTCCATCACTACTATAGAAACTTAAATAACAGCTGCCTCTACTACTGTAGTACTATGAACAACTGCTGCCACTAACTAAAACTACAATGGCTGCCACTACTAATGTAGAGCTTTAAATAACGACTGCCACTACTTACATAGTTAACTTAAATGACAGCGATCACCAAAACTAACCTACTAAAAACAGATGCCACCTCTACTGTAGAACCTTAACCAACAGCTGCCACTACTACTATAGTATGATAGACAATGGCTGCCACTAAAACTATAGTACTATAAATTTAAATGATTTAAATGACGACTGCCACCATTATAGACTGCCACATAGAATTCCAACTGCAAGCTGCCACTAAAACTAACAGACTATAGACAGCTGCAACTACTACTGTAGAACCTTAAACAACGGCTGCCACTCTACAATAGTATGATAGACAATGGCTGCCACTATTACTATAGCAATATCAATAACAGCTGCCACTAAAACTATAGTACTATAAACAATGGCTGCCACTACTAATGTATAGCTTTAAATAACACCTGCCAGTACTTACCCAGAAACTTAACTGACAGCTGCCACTAAAACTAACATACTGTAAACAGCTGCCACTACTACTGTAGAACCTTAAACAACGGCTGCCAATCTACTGTAGTATGATGGACGATGGCTGCCACTATTACTTTAGTACTATAAACAACAGCTGCCACTAAAACGACAGCACTATAAATGACAGCTGCCACTAAAACTATAGTACTATAAACAATGGTTGCCACTACTAATGTAGAACTTTAAATAACACCTGCCACTAAAACTAACATACTATAAACAGCTGCCACTACTACTGTAGAACCTTAAACAACGGCTGCCATGACTATTATAGTCCCTTAAACTGCCACTACCACTTAGGTACGTTAAAGAAGGACTGCCACTACTAACAGAGTGCCTTAAATAATGGCTGCCACTACCACTGAAGTATGTTAAAGAAGGACTACCATAGAACCTTAAACAATGGCTGCTACAGGGTTCATGGCGACATTGTGTGATGAGGTGACGAAAAGTATAGGTCTCCTACCACAACTAGGGTCTGGGAACTCCCCATCAGGCTGAGCTTCAGGTCTGCAGTACTTGCCGAACGCCTCTTCTTTAGGGATGTCGGGGAAAAGATAGACGAGTGGAGACACCAGGATGTTGGTGGCATCCATGATCTTATAGCCCATGATGATCTCAGCAAAGGACATGCTGTTGAGCTGCTGCTTAGTGTATGGCTCCACCGACTGGATCTGGGTCTTACCTGCATGAGAACCCAGGACAAATTATTTATCATTATATACAATCCCAAAGTCATGTACAGCATAAGAACTCGGGTTCTCCCACACACTCACCACTGATGTCTTTCTCCACCCAGGTAAACGTGATGCCTCCCTCCTTACTGCTCTCGCTGAAGCGCAGCAGGAACGTGCCTGGAGGCTTCGGGCTGAGGATGGCCCTCTCCCGCTCCTTACTGATGAAGCCCATGATGTACCTGCCACACGAGCAAACACACAGCAGGATGGAACCCACTTCAGTCCACTGGGCTGGTGCTGAGGTTCTAGTGGGAGCCCAATTCATCCAACGACCCATCCATTATACAATGACCACTAGGAGGGCAATGCTGTTGTAACTCAATACACACCAGCATTATGTCTTTTTCATATTGGGGTAGTTGTAGGCTTGTGGTTAAGGTTAAGGAACCAGCCTTGCGACCTGAAGGCCACCGGATCGATTCCTGGTCCCACCAATCAGGATTGAACTGACTTTAATCCATTGGGTTTGGTGATGAGATGTTTGTGGGATCCCAATTCATCCAACCACCAATCGATTAATCACTGACCACAAGGGCCATCATCAGGAGGGCAAAGCTGTGGTGACTCAATACACACCAGCATTATGTCTTTTTCATATTGGGGTAGTTGTAGGCTTGTGGTAAAGGTTAAGGAACCATCCTTGCGACCTGATGGCCACCGGTTCGATTCCTGGTCCCACCAATCAGGATTAAACTGACTTTAATCCATTGGGTTTGGTGCTGAGATGTTTGTGGGATCCCAATTTATCCAACCACCAATTGATTAATCACTGACCACAAGGGCCATCAGGAGGGCAAAGCTGTGGTGACTCAATACACACCAGCATTATGTCTTTTTCATATTGGGGTAGTTGTAGGTTTGTGGTTAAGGTAAAGGAACCAGCCTTGCGACCTGAAGGTCGCCGGTTCGATTCCTGGGCTCACTGACCACAAGGGCCACCAGGAGGGCAAAGCGGTGGTAACTCACTACGCACCAGCATTATGTATTTTTTATATTGGGGTAGTTGAAGGTCGCCGGTTTGATTCCTGGGCTCACCAATCAGGATTGAACTGACTTTAGTCCACTGGGTTGGTGAGGCCAACAACGTCGGTGCTGATGTTCCAGTGGGATCCCAATTTGTCCAACCACCAATCCATTAAACACTGACCACAAGGGCCATCAGGAGGGCAAAGCTGTGGTGACTCAATACGCACCAGCAAGATGTCTTTTTCATATTGGGGTAGTTGTAGTTTTGTGGTTGAGGTTAAGGAACCAGCCTTGCGACCTGAAGGTCGCCGGTTCGATTCCTGGGCTCACTGACCACAAGGGCCACCAGGAGGGCAAAGCGGTGGTAACTCAATACGCACCAGCATTATGTATTTTTTATATTGGGGTAGTTGAAGGTCGCCGGTTTGATTCCTGGCTCACCAAGCCTTCCTGGGCTTCAATCCACTGGGTTGGTGAGGCCAACAACGTCGGTGCTGATGTTCTAGTGGGATCCCAATTCATCCGGGATCCCCAGAGCTGAGAGGAGAACATGCTAACCACTAAGACACCATGCCGTTCAACCTCACTATTAATATTAATAATATTATTGATGAATACGCCATGGTGGCATAGTGATTTGCATGTTCTCCTCTCAGCATTAGGGATTCCTGGTTCGAATCCCAATCTGGGTGGAGTTTCCACGTTCTCCCCGTGTCCCCGTGGGTTTCCTCCTGGTTCTCCGGTTTCCTCCCACAGTCCAAAAACATGGATCAAGGTCAATTGAATTCTCCAAATTGCCCCATATAGAGTGTGTTTGTGTGAGTGAGTGTGCGTCCAGTTATAGCTTGGCACCCTGTCCTGGGTGCATCTGCCCAGCGCCCAAAACGTTCTCCCCTGGGCATGGGGAACCCCCCCGCAACCCTAATAGATAATGGATGGATGGATGGTTCAGATGCCTGTAACCTGAGTGAGTGTGTATGTGAGAGCTCTTACCCCTCGTTCCACAGAGCCAGGATGTACTTCTTCACCAGGTCAATGATATTATCCAACCACACCCAGAAGGAGAACCCCTTCCCCGCCATATTCTCCTGCAGACACACATCATCACACTCAGCGTTAAGCAGCCCAACCCTTCACTGCTTCACAAGGCTTTATAAATTACAGGAACCATCACGGGAACCTACTTTGCAGAACTTGGCCCAAGTGATCTGACAACCAGAGTAGTTAACACAAGGCCCTAAAGACACAACGGAAAGTTAGCATGTTCTCCATCCTTCATCAGAATAACACAGTCGCACATTCAGTCTCATACCCAGCAGCTTCTCCGCCAGCGTGGTGAGCTGCTCGATGGTTAGGCCTCGTTTGGTCGTGGAGGAGAACTGCCAGCTCAGAACCTCAGCCACCTGATCCCATGTTCCGACCGGGGGCTTAGTGAAGAAGTTGACGTTCTGGAAGACAACGGAGATGGTTCCTCATGCATGTCCCGCATGGTGAATAGAGGAAGCTGAGTCTGAGCATATCACTCACCTTCGGATGGTTGGTCAGCATGTTGTACCACAGGATGGACGCCCACGCGTTGGGCATCTGACAGATGTTAGATATGACTACGACAGGAAGAGAGTGGGTCTGTAGGGAGAAAGGGGACAGAGCACTGGTTGAGACACGACACACAGAGAACGTATGAAGAACCACGTGCTAAAGATAGGAAAAGAAAACGGCCAGAGTGAGAGAGTAACGTATATGATAAAACAGAAACGTTCTGAGCGACCATCTTTATCATCTTGACCACTTAATCCTATATACTAGAGTCACACAGGGAAGGGGGGGGTATACACACAGAACAGGGCACCAATGGATGGCTGAGCACACAAGCACACACACTATATATATGGGCAATTCACCTTGAAGGGTGTGGCAGCTCAGTGGTTTGGGTGTTGGTCTCCAATCTCTAGGTTGTGGGTTCAAATCCCAGGTCCACTGACCTTAACCATATAATACTGGGATATTTATAAGTTGTTTTGGATAAACATATCTGCTAAACCATCCAGGAGAGAACGTTTCGGGCGCTGGGCAGATACACCCAGGACAGGACACCAATCCATCACTGGGCACATACTCACTTACACAGACACACTCTATATGGGGCAAACTCAATTGACCTTGAGCCATGTTTTTGGACTGTGGGAGGAAACCGGAGAACCTGGAGAACATGGGAACTCCACCCGGATATTCTATATGGGGCAATTTCGAGAATTCAATTGACCTTGATCCAGGTTTTTGGACCGTGGGAGGAAACCGGAGAACATGGAAACTCGAACCTGAATCCCCAGTGCTGAGAGGAGAACATGCTAACCACTAAGCCACCGTGCCACCTGACTTACAACTATCCTTATAAATATTAACATGATAGCTTGGGTTAAAGTACAGGGTCAGAAATAAACAAACAGCCCTCGAGGAATGAGGGTTAAGGGCCCACACACTGACACTTTTAGTGAACTTGGGATTCGAACCCCATTTTAAAATGGAGGAATCCCTAAAGGCTAAGGCTGAAGACGAGATTCATCTGCCCTGAAAACTCCATAAAGACTAACAAACTGTACAGAATTAAACTTCCTTAAAAACACATTCAGTATGTTAGTTTAAATATTCAAATGTGTGAAAAAAAAATGCATTTTGTATAGTTTTGTAATTTAAAAAGCACTAATTATAAAGTGTGTTTGAATATTAGTGTCAGTGTGCCCTCTAGTGGACAACCAATTTAATGACCGTACTTAACTTCCAATGGTTTCTTTTACAAAATATTGGTCTCTTTAAACACTGATCGATATGGTGCCATCCATCCATTATGTTACACTTTATTCTCTATTAGGGTCGCGGGGGGGGGGGGGGACTTTTCAGGCCAATCTATCACTGGACACACACTCACACACACAGACACACTCTATATGGGGCAATTTGGAGAACTCAATTGACTTGATCCATGTTTATGGACTGTGGGAGGAAACCAGAGAACCCCGAGGAAACCCACACAGATACGGGGAGAACATGGAAAACTCCACCCAGATGGAACCTGGAACCCTAGTGCTGACCACTATACACCAGCATGCTGCGCAGATCACTTCATCACTCTATTCATCCATCCATTATCTTTCAATTTATCCTCTATTAGGGTCGCGGAAGGGGGGGGGGTTTCCCCATGCCCATCCAGGGGAGTAACGTCTCGGGCGCTGGGCAGATAGACCCAGGACAGGACGCCAATCTATCGCTGGACACACACTCACTCACACACACACACTCTATATGGGGCAATTTGGAGAATTCAATTGACCTTGATCCATGTTTTTGGACTGTGGGAGGAAACCAGAGAACCCGGAGGAAACCCACACGGACACGGGGGAACATGGAAACTTCACCCAGATTGGGATTCAAACCGGGAATCCCTAGCGCTGAGAGGAGAACATGCCAACCACCGTGCCGCCCTCCACTCTAGCTATAAAATTCTTAGTTGTTTATTCCCATCGTACAAAAGCAGTCTCAGCTGCTCAGTACAGAGCTCTGAAACTGTGGCATGGTTGCCAGCGTGACCTCGTCAGCCTTCATCAGAGTGCAACATTCTTCAGGACTGAGTAACAGAATGAATAATTATTCTGCTGAAGCATGTGATCGTGCCGCCAGCTGGAACACGGCGCAGGTTCCCGAAAAGGATTTGAAATAACAGAGCTGCAGTCGGTAACGAGAACACTAATGAAAAGCTCAGAACAGGCAGCTGCTATTCAACACAGAACAAAAGCACTTTGCTTTGCAGCGTTCTGCCATACAATAATAATAATTATAATAAATAATAATTATGGTAAATAAACCGAAATCTGTATTCGATTTTTAATAAACTACAAATCAAACCTGCAATTACAGCATTTATTTATTTATTTAATACAGAAAACAGGTCAGAAAATTACTTTAATGCCTTCCGCTTAAAATCTTGCGCTTTATCCTCTATTAGGGTCGCGGGGGGTTCCCCATGCCCATCCAGGGGAGAACGTTTCGGGCGCTGGGCAGATAGACCCAGTACAGGGCGCCAATCTATCTCTGGACACACACTCACACACAAACACACTCTATATAGGGCGATTTGGAGAACTCAATTGACTTGATCCATGTTTTTGGAGTGTGGGAGGAACGGAGGTTCTCCTGAACTCTGAAACGGTTTTGTGTGTTTAATTAAAATGGGATGTCGCACCTCAAGGTCGATCTTCAGGCCCTGATGGTAAACCTCCGTTTCGAAGGTGATGAGATGAAGTTCCTCTGTGACGATCAGAGAAGCCTGAAATCAGAAGATGAAGCTTCATTAAGATAATCCCATTCAGCATATCATCTGAGTCATCATGAGATGAGTTAGCATTTATATTCCAACCTTTTTCATTTCATTTAAACATGTATTGTGTGTGTGTGTGTGTGTGTTTAAGTACTGTGTTAAAGGGAGTTTTAAGTAAAGCAATTAAGACATCAGAACTCATTTGAGTTGGAACATCCATCCATTATCTTCCTCTTTATCTTCATGTCCATTCAGGGGAGAACATTTCGGGCGCTGGGCGGATACACCCAGGACAGGGTGCCCAAGGACAGGGTGGGGCACAGTCTATATGGGGCAATTTGGAGAATTCAATTAACCTTGAACCATTTTTTTGGACTGTGGGAGGAAACCGAAGAACCCAGAGGAAACCCACATGGACATCCATCCATCCATCATCTTCCGCTTTATCCTATATTAGGGTCGCGGGGGGGGGTTCCCCATGCCCATCCAGGAGAGAACGTTTCGGGCGCTGGGCAGATACACCCAGGACAGGACACCAATCTATCGCTGGACACACACTCACTCACACAGACACACTCTATATGGGGCAATTTGGAGAATTCAATTGATTTGATCCATGTTTCCATGGGGGGGGGGTTCCCCATGCCAATCCAGGGAATTCGAACCGGGAATCCCTAGAGCTGAGAGGAGAACATGCCAACCACTAAGCCACCGTGCCGCCCGCTTTAGATCATGATATGCTGTATTTTATTTTGTGTGTTGAATGGAGTTTGTAGATTAAATAACATAGAAGCCCAGGACTTTCACTCGAGTATAATGTACTAAGGCGGCACGGTGGCTTAGTGGTTAGCATGTTCTCCTCTCAGCGCTAGGGATTCCCGGTTCGAATCCCCATCTGGGTGGAGTTTCCATGTTCTCCCCGTGTCCGCGTGGGTTTCCTCCGGGTTCTCCGGTTTCCTCCCACAGTCCAAAAACATGGATCATGTTAATTGAATTCATAAAATTGCCCCATATAGTGTGTTTGTGTGAGTGAGTGAGTGTGCCCAACGATGGATTGGCGCCCTGTCCTGGGTGTATCTGCCCAGCACCCGAGACGTTCTCCCCTGGATGGGCATGGAGAACCCCACCGCGACCCTAATAGAGGATAAAGCAGAAGATAATGAATGAATGAATGAACTAAATGAGTGAATGTTGGGTTGTTGGACATCCCATGTTTGGAGTCTGGACTGTGGATGAAACTCACATCACTGTTGGTCCGTCCGCCGTTACCACACCTCTGTTCTCGTAGAGTCTGGAAGGGAGAACGAAGGAACCACATTTAGTCCTAAACAGAGACGTGCTGCAGATTGTAATCATTAATGAGTTCACAGGCTCCGCCCCATCACGCCTCTGCACCACAGCTTTTAAAGCGCGGTTTAAACCCCCCATGGTGCATCCGTTCCACTCACCAGATGTTTGAATTCGGCCGACAGGCTTCCGTTGTTGGACTCCTCCATGTTCATCACTTTGGTATTGGTACCCAGGATGTTAAACTTACGGGATCTAAAAAACAATAAAAACAGAGGGATTGATCAAGATATGGCAACCGGTGGGCGGCACGGTGGCTTAGTGGTTGGCATGTTCTCCTCTCAGCGCTAGGAATTCCCGGTTCAAATCCCAATCTGGGTGGAGTTTCCATGTTCTCTCCGGGTTTCCGTGTGGGTTTCCTCCAGGTTCTCCGGTTTCCTCCCACAGTCCAAAAACATGGATCAAGTCAATTGAGTTCTCCAAATTGCCCCATATAGAGTGTGTCTGTGTGTGCGAGTGTGTCCAGTGATAGATTGGCGTCCTGTTCTGGGTGCATCTGCCCAGCACCCGAAAAGTTCTCCCCTGGATGGGCATGGGGAACCCCCCCGCGACCCTAATAGAGGATAAAGCAGAAGATAATGGATGGATGGCAACTTGTTTGGGACATAGTGGACACTTCAGCGTGATACTTGGTGGGACCGGAAATCGAACCGGGGACTTTCAGGTCGCAAGGCTGGATCCCTAACAGGACCCCACACTGGTGCAGTTAGTGGGGGAAGCACAGTGATAGGTTCTGGCTACCTTCATAATTCTTTATGAATGTCGCCATAATGATGTTGAGGCCTCTTACGATGAATTATTTCTAATGTTTTTAATCAGGACAGTGATAGATTGGCGTCCTGTCCTGGGTATATCTGCCCAGCACCCGAAATGTTCTCCCCTGGATGGGCATGGGGAACCCCCCTGTGACCCTAGTAGAGGATAAAGCGGAAGATAATGGATGGATGTATCTTGAGGTATAGACCGCCTCTATGGAACCCTTATTTGTGTGATGATGGTGAACGTGGTGGTGCTCACCCTCGAATGGCTGCAACATCTCCAGACTCTCTGCAGGAATGAGAACGTCTGATGTTAGAACCTGCATCATCATTAAGGGTTTGTATAAAGTCCTCACAGCTGCCTGACGGATCGCACACTTACTTGTCGATGCACACTTTGATTTTCAGCTGGTAATTCAGTTCGGGAAATTTAACCAGTAACCTAAAAGAAACAAAGCAAAAACCTCGGGGTTAAAGATTCTGCAGGTTCCACTGTGGGTTCAAGTGAGCGTCATGTTCTAAAGCAAGTAGGGCTGCAACTAACGATTATTTTGATAATCGATTAATCGTTCGATTATTTTTTATTTTTTTTTTTTTCCGATTAATCGATGAATCGGATAAATAAATAAAAAAAAAATTCCCATGGCTTTACATTTACCTTTAATTATTTAGCAGATGCTTTTATCCAAAGCGACGTACAAATAATAACACCACAAGTCTGTAGCTATGAAGAAAAAAGTCTGTAGCTATGAAGAAAACCAGCTACACTGTAGAATTATTAAACAGGTCAATAAATGTCTGGTTTTATTTACAGTATAAGTTTAAGGCATCCAAGTTGCCCAAAGACAATTAAACACAATTAAACACACAGACACAATATGTAGCATTGTGTGTAAAAAATGTACTAAATTATAGGGCTGTATTCAATTACAAATTTTCGTAGTCGAATCTGATTCGTCAGATTTTCCCTACAGTCGACTGATAGTCGAATCAGTTAAAATTTCACCACAAGATGGCGCTATAAGCATAGTTTTTAAAAAAGATTTTTACTTGTTTTTTAACAAAAGAAAACCTTTTTTTTTGTTTTTCTTTTTTCTTCTAGAAATTATGATGATTTTATTTGACAAAAGGCTATATATATAACGAAAACAAAGACATTTCATGTAAAAACAAATGCTTAGCAGCAGCCATGGGCACCCCCATGTGGTCAAAATGGTACATTCAACTATGAGGTTCATAGTCGACTACGGTTCTCCGAATCGAATCGTCGAATCAGCGAATATTGCAGCCCACCCCTACTAAATTACACAAATTTGAGTCACTCTAATATGTTACCTAATTCCCCTCTAAATGCAACTCATCCTACCTCCCATAGAGGGCAGTGTCCTCACTCATATTTTGTCAAAAAAATTTTAAATGTGAAGCTTGATCATTAATTACCATTGTGTTAGGGCTGCAAATAACGATTACTTTGATAATCGATTAATCGGCCGATTATTTTCCCCCCATTTAATCGATGAATCGGATAAATAAATAAAAAATTTCCCATGGCTTTACATTTACATTTAGTCATTTAGCTGACGCTTTTATCCAAAGCGACTTACAAATGAGAACACCACAAGTCTGTAGCTATGAAGAAAACCAGCTACACTGTAGAATTTTTACAGGTCAATAAATGTCTGGTTTTATTTACAGTATGAGTTTAAGGCATCCAAGTTGCCCAAAGACAATTAAAGACAATTAAACACACAGACACAATATGTAGCATTGTGTAAAAAAAAAAAAACTAAATTAGACAAATTTGAGTCGCTCTAATATGTTACCCAATTCCCCTCTAAATGCAACTCATCCTATCTCCCATAGAGCGCAGTGTCCTCACTCATATTTTGTCAAAAAATTAAAATGTGAAGCTTGATCATTAATTACCATTGTGTACAAGTTATATGTATTTAAACACTGCTTAAGATAATTAAACAAAATATAAAGTAACACACATTCTCCATCAGGGCGGCACGGTGGCTTAGTGGTTAGTATGTTCTCCTCTCAGCACTAGGGATTCCCGGTTCGAATCCCAATCTGGGTGGAGTTTCCATGTTCTCCCCGTGTCCGCGTGGGTTTCCTCCGGGTTCTCCGGTTTCCTCCCCACAGTCCAAAAACATGGATCTAGTCAATTGAATTCTCCAAATTGCCCCATGTAGAGTATGTGTGAGTGAGTGATAGATTGCCGCCCTATCCTGGGTGTATCTGCCCAGCGACCGAAACTTTCTCCCCTGGATGGGCAATGGGGAACCCCCCTCCCCACGACCCTAATATAGGATAAAGCGGAAGATGATGGATGGATGGATAGATGTTCTCCATCACTGTTATTATCCAAAACAACCAAAAACAGCATGAAGCTGCTCTGCCGGTCTCATAGTGAGTGACCGTTACGTTGATTCGCTTCAAGACTAGGTGCGGAAAAATTGCGACCCAACGAACCGATAACGAAATTCATTATCGACACTTCTCATAATCGATTTTTATCGATTTTACTGATTCATTGCTGTAGCCCTAAAAGCAACCTTACCGGACTTTGTTGGTGAACTGCACTCCCGTCTTGATGACCAGAGGTCTGTCTGGGTGCATGGGCATGCACGGCTGTCTTTCCACTACGAACGCACTGCAATGACACACACAGAGCACCAGGGGGCACTTAGCCTCTACGTGTCCTTTCACCCGACAGGCGTTCTGCGGGAGGATTTAACGCGGCTCACCTCTTCATGAGATTGCGGAACAGGTCTACGATTTTTTCCTCCAGGGCGGGGCGGTGTTGTACTATGGGGTCTCCTTTGTACGAGACCTTCTGCTGAAGCTCCTCCAGCTTCTTTATCTGCTGCCTGATCTGCAGCTGGGACTCAGCCAGAGATGTGAACCTGAAGATCAGAGAGGAAATGACAGGGATAGGCTTAAGGCCGTCATCTAGAACCAGTGAGAAATGATACACAGAACATAACGTGAGGTTTGAATGAGCAGCAAAAGCCACGCTTTTCATGAGGTTAGAGAACATAAAGACAACAGGGGGGCGGCACGGTGGCTTAGTGATTTGCATGTTCTCCTCACAGTGCTAGGGATTCCCGGTTGGAATCCCAATCTCAGTGGAGTTTCCATGTTCTCCCCATGTCAGAACCTCTGTTCCGTTGACTTCAGATATCACCGCATTCATCCATCCATCCATTATCTTCCGCTTTATCCTATATTAGGGTCGCGGGGGGGGGAGATGTCCATCCAGGGGAGAAGGTTTCGGGTGCTGGGCAGATACACCCAGGACAGGACACCAATCTATCACTGGACACACACTCACTCACACAGACACACTATATATGGGGCAATTTGGAGAATTCAATTGACTTGATACATGTTTTTGGACTGTGGGAGGAAACCGGAGAACCCGGATGAAACCCACGCGGACACAGAGAACATGGAAACTCCACCCAGATTAGGATTCGAACCGGAAATCCCTAGTGCTGAGAGGAGAACATGCCAACCACTAAGCCACCGTGCTGTCCTTCTAATTAATTAGATAATTTTTTTTGAATTGGGTTCCAATTATAATTTATATATATATAAAATTTCTTTGTTCTGTTTTCTATATTAAACACTACATTTATTCTGTATAAAATGTGTTTTATGACATTTTTGTCTCTATAACAAATGAATTGAATTTGAGGTTCCTCATCGAGTGTTTTCGGACGGATCAACAACAAAAAACGGAGGTAATTAAAATGCACGATGGGTGTATTAATAAGGAGGCATATCTAATAAAGTGGCCGCTTATCGTCCATCCTCTACATAGAACCCCCGAGTTTTCAGACTGCAGAAGACGTTCCATCTGAATCTCTGAACGGACAGCGTACCATGTCTCCAGGCGGTCCAGGCAGATGTTGGGAGGTCCTCCGATGCAGGCGATCTGTTGTCTCCTCTTCCATTCCGCCAGCTCCTCATCAGTCAGGTTCTTCTGCACGAAGTCCATGGCCTGCAGCAGACCTGCCATCTCGGTCACGATTTGCTGCGAGAACGATAACCACGAAGCTCAGTCAGAGGTGACCACCTGGTAATCCCTAATCCCCAATGAGTGAGTACTCCCGCCTCACCCTCCTCAGCTGGTCCAGGGCGCTCAGCATCTGCTCCAGCTGTGCCATCTTCTGCCTGGTGGCCGCAGCCTGGCTGTTCCCGTTAAGGTCCTGGGACAGCTCTGAAAAACCCCCAACACAATAAAGTCTCAACTACTGCAAGTACACTAGGGCTGCAACTAACGATTATTTTGATAATCGATTAATCGGTCGATTATTTTTTCGATTAATCGATGAATCGGATAAATTAAAAAAAAATTTTTTCCATGTCTTTACATTTACATTTAATCATTTAGCAGACGCTTTTATCCAAAGATGGATGTTTTTCAGTAAAATTATTCTATAGTATAGTATTATATATAGAAATTTTATTCAAAATGTTTAAGTTAACATTTCCTGTAATGAATGAAAAGCACAATGAAAGAAATAATGCATCATCTACACATCCCTCACTTAACAACAAAAGTCAATTCCAAATAACACATGATACTCAGTTGGCCTCAGTAATGAACTAAATATTGTCTGTTCTGTAGCCTATTGGAAAAAAAATTAATTAACAAATGAACTAATTAACAATCAGCTATGGAAAAAAATGTACAAATTAGCCAGTTAACAAAAAAAATACCTCTTGTGTGAAATTTCAATTGGACACCGGGACATATGTGGCTTCCCGTTTGTCTGTGACAAACAAAGTTTGTCTGAAAATGTGTAACATGTTGGCTACTGTGAAACCTTGATGTTGGTGTGTAAATGGGTTTAAAATGGGTTTCTTGTTTTTTGTGGTAAATTGACAGGGGAGGGGCTAGGAAGTATTTAAGCCCTCCGAAGGAGTTAGCTGGGGTTGGCCATTTTTGATTGCAGTCTGTTTTGTAGTCCTGAGCTGTACAGAGGTGTGCTCTTGAGATTGGCAAGTTTATCATTCATCCATCCATCCATTATCTCCCGCTTTATCCTCTATTAGGGTCGCGGTGGGGTTCCCCATGCCCATCCAGGGGAGAACGTCTCGGGCGCTGGGCAGATAGACCCAGGACAGGGCGCCAATCCATCGCTGGGCACACACTCACTCACACAAACACACTCTATATGGGGCATGTTTTTGGACTGTGGGAGGAAACCGGAGAACCCGGAGGAAACCCACGCGGACACGGGGAGAACATGGACACTCCACCCAGATGGGGATTCGAACCGGGAATCCCTAGCGCTGAGAGGCGAACGTGCTAACCACTAAGCCACCGTGCCGCCCTTCATTCATTATCTCCCGCTTTATCCTCTGTTAGGGTCGCGGTGGGGTTCCCCATGCCCATCCAGGAGAGAACGTCTCGGGCGCTGGGCAGATACACCCAGGACAGGGCGCCAATCCATCGCTGGGCACACACTCACTCACACAGACACACTCTATATGGGGCAATTTGGAGAATTCAATTGACTTGATCCATGTTTTTGGACTGTGGGAGGAAACCGGAGAACCCGGAGGAAACCCACGCAGACACGGGGAGAACATGGAAACTCCACCCAGATGGGGATTCGAACCGGGAATCCCTAGTGCTGAGAGGCGAACGTGCTAACACTAAACCACCGTGCCACCTTGGCAAGTTTATTTATTTATATTTACTTTAGTGAAGTGACCGTTTTTTTTTTTTTTTGATTTTTTTGTTTTGTTAAAGTTCATAGGCCTGTATTACTTTGTAACCTTTTGAAATTCAAACTTATTTTGTTAATTTTTGTTTTTGCATTTTTGGAAAACTTGGGTTGTGAATAAACGGGTTGTATTTTTTTTGCAATTCTTGGCTGAGTCATCATTTGGTCGCAGAACCCATGTGACAGACTGATACTGTATTTTTTTTGAACCCTGAATTCAGGGATAGTTTCAGACTGAAGTTTTAGTTTCAGTCTAAATGGTCCAGGTGTTGGGTGTTTCCCGACGCCGTGACAGTGAGCCTCCCACCTCCAGCACTCTTCAGCGTCTTGTAGTTAAAGTCAAAATCATCCTGCAGGTTTTCCAGCATCTTCATCTTCTGCTCCATGTCCTGAAACACAAGCCAACAGAACATCATTAGGTTTGACAGATCCTGTCCTCGGTCCTCACTGCGTCCTCAACTGATCTGTGTTTACTACGACGACACTCTCTCTGTCTCAAAGTCCGGGACATCAGAGAACATGTCAATATCAGTACGGCCTGAGGACTTCACAGTTATGACTTACATTTCTCTAACTGGAAATACTTCATGTTTCAAGTTCTCCTCTCAGCGCTAGGGATTCCCAGTTCGAATCCCCATCTGGGTGGAGTTTCCATGTTCTCCCCGTGTCCGCGTGGGTTTCCTCCAGGTTCTCCGGTTTCCTCCCACAGTCCAAAAACATGGATCAAGGTCAATTGAGTTCTCCAGATTGCCCCATATAGAGTGTGTGTGTGAGTGAGTGTGTGCCCAGTGATAGATTTGTACCCTGTCCTGGGTGTATCTGCCCAGTGCCCGAAATGTTCTCTCCCCCCCCCCCCCCCGCGACCCTAGTAGAGGATTATTCATTCATTCATTCATTATCTCCGCTTTATCCTCTATTAGGGTCGTGGTGGGGTTCCCCATGCCCATCCAGGGGAGAACATCTCGGGCGCTGGGCAGATACACCCAGGACAGGGCGCCAATCCATCGCTGGGCACACACTCAGTCACACAGACACACTCTATATGGGGCAATTTGGAGAATTCGATCTGATCTGGATTCTGATCCATGTTTTTGGACTATGGGAGGAAACCGGAGAACCCGGAGGAAACCCATGCAGACACGGGGAGAACATGGAAACTCCACCCAGATGGGGATTCGAACCGGGAATCCCTAGAGCTGAGAGGAGAACATGCTAAACACTAAGCCACCGCGCCGCCCTGTAGAGGATTATGTGTAAGATAATGAGATGAGCGAATGATTGAATGATGCTTAAATAATACAGTACTCGTTTTTTAACTTGGAAAGAAAAGACAGAGAGAGGCACGTGTCAGACGCTCGTAACCATCATTTGTTTGGCTGTTGCACTTCTGTTTAAATTTGTGAAGACGTTCGCAAGCGCATATATAACCTGGAGTATCTGAAATGTGGAGCTTCCTCCATTTAGGATGAGATGGGTACCAGCTTGAGGTAACTCAGTGGTTACGGTGTATCAATCCTAAGGTTGTTGGTTTAAATCCCAACGTTACCAATGTGGGTCCTTAAGCAAGACCTTTACCCCTCATTCCTCCAGGGGTGCCAACCCTGTACTCTGACCCCAACCATCAAGTTGGCACTCATGTAAGTCCCTCATACCGTCATCATGCTGGCCAGAACGAGCCAGTAATACAGAACATTTAGGAAGCACACAATGTCTACCAAGAAGTCAGGATTAAATTAGCCTCACGATTCAGAAACAGCCTGATTAAAATCACCACCACGCCCGTGAGCACGAAACCTGAGAGCTACACAAATAGATAGGTATGTTTTAATATCAGAGCAGGGCTCAGAGTGTTTTCAGGAAGCCAACAATGAAATAAGCTTCCCAGCATGTGAGGCTAATTTAAGCTCGGCATTAGAAAACAAACAGCTTTGAGCGGAATGGGCTCTTTAAAGGTGTTTACGTGCACGTCAGTCATATGAAGGTGTGGGGTGTATTGTGACGTTGCTTTCAGGCAGACGTGGACTGATTCTTCGTACCAGGCAGGTGAGTCACTAATGAATCACAAACACACTGACCTAAAACAGCATTTAGATTAACAAAGACGATCAGTCAGTAACGATCATCCATACAGAGAGGCACGGTGGAGTCCTCCAGGTTCTCCCACGGTCCAAAAACATGGTTTCAAGGGGGATTCGCTGCTCTAAATTGCCCCTATATAGTGTGTGGGTGTGGATGTGGATTTAATAGAAATTAAATATAGCAGCGTATAATAAAAATGTAAATATGAATCTATAATAGCAATAGAAGAGCAATAAAAAAATAAAAAAAAATATAACAGCGTATATTTTTTAAATAATTTAAATATAATTTTTTTTTTATAAAAAATAAAATACAATATAGTAGCGTATAATGAAAATGTAAATATAAAAATATAAACGCAATAAATAAATAAATAAAATATAGTAGTGTATAATAAAAATGTAAACAAAAAAATATAATAGCAATAAAAAAAAAAAAAACATAGCAGCATATATATATATATATATATATATATATATATATATATATATATATATATATATATATATATATATATATATATATATATATATATATATATATATATATATATATATATATATATATATATATATATATATATATATATATATATATATATATATATATATATATATAATAAAAAAAATACAATTAAATATAGCAGTGTATAATAAAAAATGTAAATATAAAAATATATAATAGCAATAAAATCTAAAATTAAATTATAGCAGCAGTGAGATAAGAAGAACTAATTCAGTTTTTATAAGACAGTAAAGTGATGCCGTTACAGACCTGCACGCGTTTCCTGATGTCCTGGAGGTTATGTTCCAGGAGCTGCTGTTTCTCTGTTACCACTGTACCACTGTGCTGGGCAGCTTGACCATCCTGTCCAAAAAAACGGACAAAAACAACAATCACCCTTCAATAAAAACATTGGTGCAGGGAGCAGATGAAACCCTCAGAGTGCTTTAAGACAATACAACACTACATTATTAACACTTCACATCATGTGAGCTTCTGAGAATGCATTTTTGAATATGTGCAATGTTGTAAACAGAGCAGGGGAAAATGAGAGCATGCACATGCACACACACACACACAAGAATAAACACACACACGAATACATACATATATACACACACACACGAATTCATAAATACATACACACATGAATACATACAGACACACACACGAATACATACATATACACACACGAACACGCACACAAATTCATAAATACATACACACATGAATACATACAGACACACACACGAATACATACATATACACACATGAACACGCACACAAATTCATAAATACATACACACATGAATATATACAGACACACACACATGAATACATAGACACACACACAAGAACACACACACACACGAATACATACATATACACACACAGACACACACACACACACACACGAAAACATACATATACACACACACACACACACACACACACACACACACACGAATACATACAGACACACACACACGAATACATGGAGACACACACACACACACACACATGAATACATACATATACACACACATGAATACATACAGACACACACGAATACATAGAGACACAGACACACACACACGAATACATACACACACGCACACACACATGCTTATTATCAAACTTAAAATAATAAACTCTAATGGACATAATTAAAATAAATTACTGATAAGCACGTACACACTCATATACACACATACATACACATCACACTGAATATAATTAAACTAAAGCACGTACACACACACACACACACACACACACACACACACACACACACACATCACACTGAATACAATAAACTCTAATGAACATAATTAAACTCGAGCGCACACACACCACCATACCTAATTTCCCACCAAATGTTTTGCTCATAAATTAAAATAAACTCTAACGACCTTTATTAAAATAGATCATTTCCAACCACCATGTGCCCCATTTACTAACATCAACATCCACCAACTAACATCAACATCCACCAACTAACATCAACATCCACCAACTAACATCAACATCCACCAACTAACATCAACATCCACCAACTAACATCAACATCCACCTAAAATTAAGAAGTGAAATGTGTCTGAAGCATTACTGCTGTAATCATAGTGTTAAACTTTCAAGTGTAATCCTCCCTTCACCTGATATTAACAGATGCCAACAGATGACAACCAATTATATAAAAGGCCTTGCAGGAAATCAGCAGACTCCCACACAACGTGTGCTTTGAGATTAAACCATGCCAACACAAATACCAAGTAAAGAACACAAATAAGAGTCTGTGATGTAATGAGGCGGCCTTCGAACAAAGCACTGACACCCATCCAACATGGAGCTGACTTCACGAAAGAGCAAGATATTCCATTCATTCATTCATTATCTTCCGCTTTATCCTCTATTAGGGTCGCGGTGGGGTTCCCCATGCCCATCCAGGGGAGAACGTTTCGGGCGCTGGGCAGACACACCCAGAACAGGGCGCCAATCGATCGCTGGGCACACACTCACTCACACAGACACACTCTATATGGGGCAATTTGGAGAATTCAATTGACTTGATCCATGTTTTTGGACTGTGGGAGGAAACCGGAGAACCAGGAGGAAACCCACGCGGACACGGGGAGAACATGGAAACTCCACCCAGATGGGGATTCGAACCGGGAATCCCTAGAGCTGAGAGGCGAACATGCCAACCACTAATCCACAGTGCCGGCAAGATATTTAAAATTTAAAAAATTGGTTGTCCATGGGGGGTGGCACGGTGGCTTAGTGGTTGGCATGTTCTCCTCTCAGCTCTTGGGATTCCTGGTTCGAATCCCCATCTGGGTGGAGTTTCCATGTTCTCCCCGTGTCCACGTGGGTTTCCTCCGGGTTCTCCAGTTTACTCCCACAGTCCAAAAACATGGATCCATTGAGTCCATTGAGTTCTCCAAATTGCCCCATATAGAGTGAGTGTGTGTCCAGTGATAGATTGGTGTCCTGTCCTGGGTCTATCTGCCCAGCGCCCGAAACGTTCTCCCCTGGATGGGCATGGGGTACCCCCCCACGACCCTAATAGAGGATAAAGCGTCTCTTTGGTGTCTATGGTGCGTCTCTTACCTGCTGAGCGGTGGTGGCCGTCTGCAGCAGCCGCTGTTCCTCCCAGAGGCAGCGTGCTACAATGCGGGCGATCTCCATTGGCTTCTCCAGGTATTTGCTCTGCAGGTGCTGTTTGATACGCCGCAGGTTGTGTTGGTAAAGCACGTTGTTCTCCTGCAGGAAGCGGCTGTACTGCTGGTCGATCTCGCCCAGCAGGTTGTGAAACACCAGGGTGGCATGAGATTCCTTATTGGCTGCGTAAGCCCTGAGGAGAGGAGAGAGGATCAATTAAAAGATTAAAGGCGTTAGTGGAAGTTCCGGAGTAGCAGTAATTCAGTGTATTAATAAAGAAATATTATTATTCATTCATCATTATCTTCCGCTTTATCCTCTATTAGGGTCGTGAGGGGGTTCTCCATGCCCATCCAGGGGAGAACGTTTCGGGCGCTGGGCAGATACACCAGGACAGGATGCCAATCTATCACTGGACACACACTCACTCACACAGACACACTCTATATTTGGGGCAATTTGGAGAACTCAATCGACTTGTTCCATGTTTTTGGACTGTGGGAGGAAACTGGAGAACCCGGAGGAAACCCACACAGACACGGGGAGAACATGGAAACTCCACCCAGATTGGGATTCAAACCGGGAATCCAAAGCGCTGAGAGGCGAACATGCTAACCACTAAGCCACCGTCCCAGAAATATTATTATTATAAATTATTATCCATTAATTATCTTCCGTTTTGTCCTCCATTAGGGTCGTTGGGGGGTTCCCCATGCCCATCCCGGGGAGAACGTCTCGGGTGCTGGGCAGATACAACCAGGACAGGAAGCCAATCCATCACTGGGCATACACTCACTCACATAGACACACACTATATGGGGCAATTTGGAGAATTCAATTGACCTTGATCCATGTTTTTGGACTGTGGGAGGAAACCGGAGAACCCGGAGGAAACACATGCGGACACGGGGAGGACATGAAAACCCAGATCACTTCATCACTCTATCCATAGCAGTAAATCAATCTATTAATAACCTATAGAAATATTATTATTCATTCATCCATTAGCTTCCGATTTATCCTATAATAGGGTCGTGGGGGGGGGTGTTCCCCATGCCCATCCAGGGAAGAACGTCTCGGGCGCTGGGCAGATAGACCCAGAACAGGACACCAATCTATCACTGGACACACACTCACTCACACAAACACACTCTATATGGGGCAATTTGGAGAACGCAATTGACTTGATCCATGTTTTTGGACAGTGGGAGGAAACCGGGGAACCCAGAGGAAACCCATGCAGACACGGGGAGAACATGGAAACTCCACCCAGATTGGGATTCAAACCGGGAATCCCCAGCACTAAGAGGAGAACATGCTAAACACTAAGCCACCGTGCTGCCCCTTATAAAGATTATTATATAATGATATAATTATATCATGATGATAATTATTATTATCATCACTAAATCTGATTGGCTAGTTTGCATTAACGTGTAATATATAAGAACATTATTTTAAATCATGTAGCATTAATGGGAATACAGGTTGATATAAACAGTGTCTGTGATGATGATGATCTAAAGTTCTACGCACCAGTCCTGACTCTCGATCCAGGGGGCGAGGAACTGGCGGAGCTCCATAGGGAAGCTGTCACTGTACAGGTGGTAGAGCTGCTCGAGGTAGCGCGTCTCCAACTGCTGCAACTGGTTCCACTGGGCCATGGTGACCTGGTAGAAAGAAGGAAGAAGGGAAACTTATTATTATTATTATTATTATTACACCAGGGCGGCACGGTGGTTTAGTGGTTGGCATGTTCTCCTCTCAGCACTAGGGATTCCCGGTTCGAATCCCAATCTGGGTGGAGTTTCCATGTTCTCCCCGTGTCCGCGTGGGTTTCCTCCGGGTTCTCCGGTTTCCTCCCACAGTCCAAAAACATGGATTAAGGTCAATTGAGTTCTCAAAATTGCCCCATATAGAGTGTGTGTGTTTGAGTGAGTATGTGTCCAGTGATAGATTGGTGTCCTGTCCTGGGTGTATCTGCCCAGCGCCCAAAACGTTCTCCCCTGGATGGGCATGGGGAAACCCCCCCCACGACCCTAATATAGAATAAAGCGGAAAATATTGAATGAATGAATGAATTATTACACCAAGATTCTACACAAGCAGCACATTGGCTTAGTGGTTAGCATGTTCTCCTCTACAGCACTAGGGATTCCCGGTTCAAATCCCAATCTGGGTGGAGTTTCCATGTTCTCCCCGTGTCTGCATGGGTTTCCTCCGGGTTCTCCGGTTTCCTCCCACAGTCCAAAAACATGGATCAAGGGCAATTGAATTCTCCAAATTGCCCCATATAGAGTGTGTGTGTGTGAGTGAGTGTGTGTTCAGTGATAGATTGGCGTCCTGTCCTGGGTGTATCTGCCCAGCGCCCGAAACGTTCTCCCCTGGATGGGCATGGGCATGGGGAAACACCCCCCCCCCCCCCCGCGACCCAAGTAGAGGATAAAGCGGAAGATAATGGGTGGATGAATAGCAGTTTCCATGTTTTCGCCGTGTCGGCGTGGGTTTCCTCCGGGTTCTCCGGTTTCCTAAACGTTTTATTTTAGCAATCTTTAGTGAGACGTCAACCGCACACCCCGCAGCTGTATTTAGGGCATGTCAGTGTGTCTCCGTCATCATAAGGACGTGTTTTATGGGTGCGTTTTGTGCAATACATCAGACAGTGTGTCGATTGCGGTTCCCTTTTAAAAGCCCGGTGCAGACCGATTTTGGGGAATTTTTATTTCAATTACACTTAAAATAAATCTGCGTTACGGTGAATAATCCCACTGCTGGATCAGAGCAGAACCTGATACATAAATATATAATGTTCTTTATTCAGCCTTACATTACACTAGGGGTGAGCTGCAATATTCGCTGATTCGACGATTCGATTCGGAGAACCGTAGTCGACTATGAACCTCATAGTCGAATGTACCATTTTGACCACATGGGGGAGCCTATGGCTGCTGCTAAGCATTAGTTTTTACATGAAATGTCTGTTTTCGTTATATATATAGCCTTTTGTCAAATAAAATCATCCTAATTTCTAGTTTTTTTTTTAGGTTTTTCCTTTGAAGTGGAAAAAAGTCCAGAACGGGGATCCCATTTACAGTGCTCTAGAAAAACGAGTAAAATATAAAAATAAAAAAATCTTTTTTAAAAACCATGCTTATAGCGCCATCTTGTGGTGAAATTTTAACTGATTCGACTATCAGTCGACTATAGGGAAAATCTGACAAATCAGATTTGACTATGAAAAACCTTAGTTGAATACAGCCCTACATTACATTAGGGGTGAGCTGCAATATTCGCTGATTCGACGATTCGATTCGGAGAACCGTAGTCGACTATGAACCTCATAGTTGAATGTACCATTTTGACCACATGGGGGTGCCCATGGCTGCTGCTAAGCATTAGTTTTTATATGAAATGTCTTTGTTTTCGTTATATATATATATATATAGCATTTTGTCAAATAAAATCATCCTAATTTCTGTTAATATTTTTTTTTAAATGATGTGTGCGCTTTAACAATAGGCTACACATTAATAAAGCTCCCCCTGCAGTTAGTTGCCGTTAGCATCTACCGGTGTATTTTTCCATGATGGCTATGGCTACTAAAAAAAGCTTCCAAAGTATGGGAGTTTTTTTTGAAAAAGATAAAAACGAACCCAAGAAAGTAAAGTGCAAGTTATGTCTTCTAATTCTTGCATATCACACGACAACAACCAACATGGCGCATCATTTAAAACGGGTAAGGTGAAAAAAATACAGTTCAGCCGTTTATCAATGTGGGCATCGAATAAAACAAATATTAACATTTATGTGTCTATTCGACTATCAGTCGACTATAGGGAAAATCTGACGAATCAGATTTGACTATGAAAATCCTTAGTTGAAGACACCCCTACATTACATTTCATTTGGTCATTTATTGGACGCTTTTATCCAAAGCGACTTACAAGGTGAGCACAGGGTTCATCACAACATCCCTGCAGCAATGAGGGTTAAGGGTCTTACTCAAGGCCCACATTGGTAACTTCAGTGGAGCTGAACCCCCAACCTTCAGATTGATAGCCCAACACCCTGACCACTGAGCTACCGCGCCCCTATATAGCCTTTAAACATGAGTATAAAAACAGAAGTGGCCGATAACGTGAAAGTGAAGTGGAAGTGAAGACGTCTGGATGGGAAATATGAACTCGTATTGACGTGCTAAGTGACTTTCGGTCCTCAGCTGGAAGACGAGCGGAACGTACGGTAACATGAGCCTCCAGAAGAACAGACCTGGACATGGATCCTCATGATTATTGCACACTCAGTCTAATATACATATGTTTTTCAGATGCAGCCTGGGTGATAAGATCTCCCAGCCTCCACCTTTACACCAAGGTGACAACTTTGCAGCCGTGAAGTGACTTTTTTTTGCATAAAGGAAAAAAAATATCTAGCTTCATCTGACCTCACAATCAGTAAATTCCTACCTCACCCCCTCCATTGTTTTTTTCTCACATTTTTATTATTGACTCAACAGACAAAATTCAAGACAGCATACATTTCAAGTAGTTATAATAAAAAAGTCATCAATTTTTACCCAGTAGACAAACATTTAAATCACTGACGACCTGTTAGTAACTGAATAGTGAATCAAAATAAAAGTAATAATAACGATCCATTCATTAATCCATTACCTTCCGCTTTATCCTCTAGGTTCATGGGGGTCGGGGTGGGGTGGGGGGAGTTGCCCATGCCCATCCGGGGGAGAACGTTTCGGGCGCTGGGCAGATACACCCAGGACAGGACGCCAATTTATCGCTAGACACACACACACACACTCACATAGATACACTCTATATGGGGCAATTTGGAGAATTCAATTGACCTTGATCCATGTTTGGATTGTGGGCGGAAACTGGAGAACCCGGAGGAAACCCACGAGGACACGGGGAGAACATGGAAACTGCACCCAGATTGGGATTCCAACCTGCGCTGAGAGGAGAACATGCTAACCACTAAGCCACCGTGACGCCCTGTTTAAATATCCATCCAGCCATTATCTTCAGCTTTATCCTCTATTATGGTCGCGGGGAGGGGGGGGGGGGCGTTCCCCATGCCCATCCAGGGGAGAACATTTCGGGCGCTGGGCAGATAGACCCAGGACAGGACGCCAATCTATCACTGGACACACACTCACTCACACATATACACTCTATATGGGGCAATTTGAAGAATTAAACTGACCTTGATCCATGTTCCACATTGGTTGTGGCAGTCCACAAAATATTTTGGCAAAGGTCTTAAGGGCCATTAAGTGTTTAAAATGTATAGATACCGCTGGCACAGGGAGAACATTCTACAGAACACTATAATATGGATGTAATTGGTTTCGGGGACACTGTCACCACAGCACACTAAAAAATACAATTAAATGAACAGTATGTGTTTAATTAGTTAAGACAACGTTAAAAGACAACGCATTACAGACTAAGCACGTTGAAAAAACCCAGGGTGAGGTAACCTCATATAACACTGTGGTGGCTGCGCCATCTTTGAGCCCTCAACACCAGCGCTGAGAGGAAACCAGAGCCATCTGCTCAGAAAGGAGCGGCGACTTCCCAGCTACACAGGAGCCACGCCGCTACAATCAATGGCAGATGATCACTCAGCAGCGAGAACATCCGCCAACATCCGCTCTCAGAGGAAAACCTCGAAACCAAAGAGAGTCTGCTGTCTTTAATTTGACACATCCAGCTAACCAATGACACAAACACATCCTGTTGAGCGTTTACAGGTTTGCTCATCCACCTACACAATCAGAACCAGCTCACATCAACATGCAACTCTCTCACACTCACACACACTCACACACACACACACACACAGACTTAACAGTTAGACAGAGATGACTGTGGCAGTCCTGCTCTTAAGCAATAAGGTCAAACACAACCTTCTCTTCAGAAAATGGCTCCAATCCAAGGAACCACAGAATTACAGAATATATATATATATATATATATATATATATATATATATATATATATATATATATATATATATATATATATATTTTCCACTTTTATCCTCTATTAGGGTCACGGTGGGGTTCCCCATGCCCATCCAGGGGAGAACGTCGCGAGCACTGGGCAGATACACCCAGGACAGGGCGCCAATCCATCACTGGGCACACACTCACTCACAATCATGTACACAAACACGCTCTATATGGGGCAATTTGGAGAATTCAATTGACTTGACCCATGTTTTTGGACGGTGGGAGGAAACCTGAGAACCCGGAGGAAACCCACACGGACACGGGGAGAACATGGAAACTCCACCCAGATGGGGATTCGAACCGGGAATCCCTAGTGCTGAGAGGAGAACATGCCAACCACTAAGCCACCCTATATCTATCTATCTATCTATCTATATATATATATATATATATATATATATATATATATATATATATATATATATATATATATATATATATATATATATATATATATATATATATATATAAAAATGTCTGATAGCATTAGGGTTAAAGAAGGTCCAACCCTCATCGTTCGGATGGTATTCACCAAGGTAGCTTACTTTCCGGTTCCGAAACATATGGGTAACCTTTTTGTTTTCAAATTTATTAGAACAAAAAGGTGGTGTTAGGCCCGGTGCATAGCGTTGTACAGTTACACCTGTTTCCCGTGATTGATTCACAATATTACACAACCTCGAGCTCCTTATTACTTTTATAATACAGTTTTAAACTACAAATACTAACACCCTATCATTAAAAAAAAAGGTTTGATGTATAAAGGTTTATTGAAAACAAAACGGTCCTCCGCAATGTAATCTAGTCCGATTTTTAAAGTGAACATTGATCGCTGAGGGAACGCGCTGGCTGTTTATATTAACCTGTATTTCCATTTAGGGTACATGATATACAATACATTTTATATAATATATTTTAAATCAGACATTAATATGAATGTGAAGCGCTCAGAGGTGTGTCAGTGATTTCAGTGATGTCACGGCTGGACAAACGGTTCAGATTTATGAATTGGAACTACCCGAATTATTAATATAAATATATAAATATTATCTCTGGGTACACACACACACACACACACACAAACACACACACACACACACACACACAAATATAAGCTAAAGGTCTGATGGCAGGCCCTATAGGTACATAAATATGTAGGTACATTAATACATTTTACATTTGGTCATTTATTGGACATTTTTATCCAAAGTGACTTATAAGGTGAGCACAGGGTTCATCACAACAACCCTGCAGCAATGAGGGTTAAGCGTCTTGCACAAGAACCCACATTGGGAACTTCAGTGGACCTGGGATTTGAACCCCCAACCTTCAGATTGATAGCCCAACGCCCTAACCATTGAGCTACCGATAGGCACGGTGGCTTAGTGGTTAGCATGTTCTCCTCTTAGCGCTAGGGATTCCCAGTTCGAATCCCAATCTGAGTGGAGTTTCCTCGTTCTCCACGTGTCCGTGTGGGTTTCCTCCGGGTTCTCCGGTTTCCTCCCACACATTGGTAACTTCAGTGGACCTGGGATTTGAACCCCCAACCTTCAGATTGATAGCCCAACACCCTAACCACTGAGCTACCTTGCCCCCCTGTAATTGGTAATAGGTACATTAATTGATAAATTGGACCTAACACCTTTTATACTCCCAAATCTGACAGAGGGCAAAATCTCGACTGAACTCGACTACCCAAAATAAACAAAGCCAACAGGAAATGAAAAACCTGTTTTAGAACTGCCATGCAAAAATAACAGCAGCAGTCAATCCTCTCCTCAATCACACACACCTTTAACCTGACTTTGAATAGTATGGATTAAAGAAACCCATGGCATTGACTAATACTGCAAAAACAAAGGCAAGACAAAAGACTTATTTAACATAAGAAGATTAACTGGGTTCTTTCTGAACACAAAAACATGAATAACACACTGTAACCCTGTCACCATGTCAGGGTCTAGCTTCACTTTAAGCAGCTTAAGACATTAAGGCATTAACAAGCTATTAACCCACCCACATCATACTGATTTAAATGATTCTAACAAACAAAGCCAACCTATCCTTTCCTATAATGGTAATCAGTTGTAGTACATCTGTTGTAGTTTCCCAGAGTCAGGACACGCCCCCTTCTGGCATCATCATCTATTCCCTCCACTTATCATATAGATGGACTTTGTAGTTTTATAATTGCAGACTGTAGTCCATCTGTGTTCTTTGTTGTTGTTAGTTCTGTTGGTTCTCTGTTCTTGAGGTCAGCAGCATCACAGAACAGGTATCATTTGGGTGGTGGATTGTTTGTTGTCAGTGACACTAATGTGGTGGGGGGGGGGGGGGGTTACAGTGCTGGGATAGGACTAATGCACCAACCAAATTACCCCTGCTCTGTGGTGCTACTATTGGGGTTCTGAGCATTAGAACAGAGTAAAGGGGACGTACACAGTATGTACTGTAGAACACACACACATATGGACTACAGAATAAAGTTCTATACTGTTGGTTCTCTGTTCCTGAGGTCAGGAGCATCACAGAACAGGTAACATTTGGGTGGTGGATTGTTTGTTGTCAGTGACACTGATGTGGTGGGGGGGGGGTTTAGTGCAGCAGTGCACTGAATCCCGATATGGGTGGAGTTTCCATGTTCTCCCTAAGGTCTCAGAACATAAGATATAGAAGATAAACTGGCTGCTCTTAATTGCCCCTATATAGTGTGTGTGTGTGTATCTGACCAGTGTTTGAACGGGCATGGGGAACCCCCTGCAACCCTAGAAATAGAGACCCTTCTCTATTGGTCAGCAGCATCACAGAACAGGTATCATTTGGGTGGTGGATTGTTTATTGTCAGTTCTTTGTTGTTGTTAGTTCTGTTGGTTCTCTGTTCTTGAGGTCAGCATCATCACAGAACAGGTATCATTTGGGTGGTGGATTGTTTATTGTCAGTTCTGCAGTGACACTGATGTGGTGGTGGGGGGGGGGGGGGGGGTTAGTGTAGTTTCATTTCTCCACCTCAGTGACACTGCTGGGATAGGATTAATGCCCCAACCAAATACCCCCTGCTCTGTGGTGCTACTATTGGGGTTCTGAGCATTAGAACAGAGTAAAGGGGACGTACCAGTATGTACTGTAGAACATACACAGATGGACTACAGAATGGAATTGGAGAACTACAAAGTCCAGCTTTACGGGACGTGGAACTGAGAACATGGAGAATAAGAGGCGTGGCCAAAGTTTTGACTGACAGTGTATAGTCATCAAGCAAGTGAAAGAAGATCCATGTGTGCTGCATGAATCACTCTCGTGTGATTATAATGCAGTGGATGTGACGTTCAGTGTTATAATTAAACTCCACTGAAGCATGTGGGAAACTCCTCACTCAGTGTGACTTTAATGTCGATATCGCTGTGAATCTCTTACAAGCTACTTTAAAAAGAACATGGATTAAAATCTGTTATTATATATATTACATTTACATTTGGTCATTTATTGGACGCTTTTATCCAAAGCGACTTACAAGGTGAGCACAGGGTTAATCACAACAACCCTGGAGCAATGAGGGTTAAGGGTCTTGCTCAAGGAGCCACATTGGTAACTTCAGTGGACCTGGGATTTGAACCCGCAACCTTCAGATTGATATTGATAGCCCAACACCCCACTGAGCCACCGAGACCACATGAATATATATATATATATATAATATATATATATAATATTATATATATATATATATATATATATATATACTGCTATATATATATATATATATATATATATATATATATATATATATATATACTATACGAGCCTATATATATAGGCACGATGGCTTAGTGGTTAGCATGTTCTCCTCTCAGCGCTAGGGATTCCCGGTTCGAATCCCAATCTGGGTGGAGTTTCCATGTTCTCCACGTGTCCATGTGGGTTTCCTCCGGGTTCTCCCGTTTCCTCCCACAGTCCAAAAACATGGATCAAGGTCAATTGAATTCGGGCAGTGTATCTGTGTGTGTCTGCCCAGCATCCGAAACGTTCTCCCCTGGATGGCCATGGACGACCCTGGTGGCTTGATATATATATATATATATATATATATATATATATATATATATATATATATATATATATATAAACATGGATCAAGGTCAATTGAATTCTCCAAATTGCCCCATATAGAGTGTGTGTGTGTGAGTGAGTGTGTGTCCAGTGATAGATTGGCGCCCTGTCCTGGGTGCATCTGCCCAGCGCCCGAAACGTTCTCCCCTGGATGGGCATGGGGAACCCCCCCCGTGACCCTAACAGAGGATAGAGCGGAAGATAATGGATGGATGGAATACACAACTTCTTGTACTTTATTGCTTCAATAGGTTTTTTTTTTTTTTTTTGCTTGTCTGAGGATGTCAGTATGTAGGTGAGGTTCTGTATACACAGCTAAACACACGGGAAGTCATTATTATAGATAAAAACTGTATTATAGATAAAAACTGGCCTGTCTGACCCTAAAAGAGCAAGCGCCCTCATGAAGGACCTCCTATAACCCTCTGATATTCACATGCCTTTTCAAGAATTGTATAAATGGTTGCACAGTTGATCTAAAATAAGATCCGAGTTCTTCAAGAGCAACTTTGAGGAAACGGGATGTCTTTTCAGAGGTCAGGATGTACAGAGTTTATGTAACAGACACACTGCGCTGGGAGGCGGACACTTCCTCTGATAACCTTGAATAACATCAGGGTTCAGAAACATTACAAAGAGGATTATTTCCTTTTCCGTCACAGAGCAGATGGACTCAAGTCCAAAACTATGATTTATCGGTTTGTCTCTCACCTCCTACTCTTCAGCTGAAATCGAGTTTCTATTCCTATTTACACATCATTATCGGTTTCCTTTCCATTCATATCCGACCTTACACTAATGACTCTACACCGTTCTGTTCCCTGATTAACGTTCACAGCTGTAAACTTCATGATGGCACCAAAATCATCATCATCAGAAAAAATGTCATTAATAATCAGATGCACGAGTCTGTGAAAGTGTTGGGAGCACATCTCTAAAGTTCCACTTGTCCCGGGTCAAGTTAGTCTAATGGTTCACACACGAGCAGCAAAGAGTGAGAAAGAACAAGACAGAGCGAGAGAGAGAGAGTGAGAGAGCGAGAGAGATAGAGAAAAGATAGCAAGCAAGAAAGAGAGCAAGAGAGAGAGAACCGAAAAGCAAGACGATGTGAAAGATTAATAGAGCCAAGAAGAGAGAGAGAGTGCTAAAGGGAAAGAGAGAGAGAGAGAGAGAGAGAGAGAGAGAGAGAGAGAGAGAGAGAGAAATGAGAGCGAGAATCAAAGAGCAAGACGACGTGAAAGATTAAAAGAGCCAAGGAGAGAGAAAGAGAGTGTGTGAAAGAGAGAAAGAGAGAGACAGACAGAGAGAGAAAGAGAAACAAAGAACAAAGAGAGAGTGCTAAAGGGAAAGAGAGAGAGCGTGTGAGAGAGTGCGTGTGTGAGAGAGCGTGTGTGAGAGAGCGTGTGTGAGAGAGCGTGCGAGAGCATAATTGGATGATTACTGCTGAATTACTTGATATGTTTAACCCTTAATGATTCAGAAGCAAACAGTAAAATGTCAGAACTCATAATACAAAATATAAAACAATTCTTTTTAAAAAGCCACTCCTACATCACGTTAAGTGACTTTATCCTTAATTAAAGTTAAATGACTTTATCCTTAATTAATTCTGCTTGTGAAGTAAAAATGTAGCAGAAAATGGGCAATTTATCCACAAAAAACTAAATTAATTCCATCCATCCAGCCATTATCGTCCGCTTTATCCCCTATTAGGGTCACGGGGGGTTCCTAATGCCCACCCAGGGGAGAACGTTTCGGGCGCTAGGGATTCCCGGTTCGAATCCCAATCTGGGTGGAATTTCCATGTTCTCCCCGTGTCCACGTGGGTTACCTCCGGGTTCTCCAATTTCCTCCCACAATCCAAAAACATGGATCAAGGTCAATTGAGTTCTCCAAATTGCCCCATATAGAGTGTGTGTGTGTGTGTGTGTGTGTGTCCAGTGATAGATTGGCGTCCTGTCCTGGGTGTATCTGCCCAGTGCCCGAAACGTTCTCCCCTGGATGGGCATGGGGGAACCCCCCCCCCATGACCCTAATAGAGGATAAAGCAGAAGAAAATGGATGGATATAGTGTGTGTGTGTGTGTATGTGCGTGTGCTTGCCCAGTGATAGATTGGCGCCCTGTCCTGGGTGTACCTGCCCAGTGCCCAAAACGTCCCCCCCCCCCTGGATGGGCATGGGGAACCTCCCCCACCCACAACCCTAGTAGAGGATTACATTTTTTTTTTTTTTTTTTTTTTTTTCCTCTCCGTGTCCTGTCTGCCATTGTGAAACTCAGGATTGATGTCTGAGTGTCTAAATCAGGCCCAACAGTTTTGATTTTACAAGTGGAGCATACAGTATTTCTCCATGATGCTCCACTTGGTATACCCTTTATTGCAAATTTTTTTTGGGGATCATATCTGTACAGCAACCACGGAGATGGAAAAAGAAACAGAAAAGAAGAAGGAAAAAAGAAAAAAAAAGAGGTATACGAAAGTGGTGGGAGGAAAGAAGAAAAGACCAACAGAGAAAAGAAAAAAAAAAAAATAAATAAATAAAGAGAAAATAAATAAATAAATAAATAAATTAAATAAATACAATAATATATATATATTTATATATATATATATATATATATATAATATAATATATATACATACAATACACATATACACATTACTAAATGTGTGTGGATACATATATATATCCGTTATCTCTGTATATATACACATACATACATACACACATACATACACATACACGCGCCTACGCATAAGTACATATATGCCCATACGCACATATATACATACATACATATATATATACACATACACATATACACACATACATATACACATACATACACACATACATAAATACACACACATACATAAATACACACACATCCATACCTACATTTACCTTCATATACTAAAATTAATTACAATTTCCAGTGTAAATATATTTATTTATTTATTTAAACTATTCTTTTAATTGATTTTATAAATTAACGAAAAGAAAGACAATTTTAAGAAACCAGGATTGAACACCTGTTGTGTGCAGTTTGTGAGCATGCAAGTAGATGAAAGATTTCTTCCATAGGAATGCCAAATGGGAATTTGTAGTAGTGACCGTGGGGGACCCCCGGCCCTGACCCCAAGGCCCGAGGCAGACACCAGGAAGACCAGGGCCAAAGGCACCGCGGAGGTCCCAGGCGCCGCGCCCCCAGGGGCCCCAATACAGGGACAACCGCACACCCCACCCCCCCGAACGGACCCAAAGGGAGAGCCGAGGGAAGCCCCCAGCAGCCCCCGCCGAGCCCAGGGGTCAGCAGCCCCAGCCCTCAGACCCCGCCGGCACCCGCCACGCCAGAGCAGATCCGACCATGGCAAGGCCCGGGACCCCGAGGCGCGCCACCCCCAGCCATTGACCTGGGGCCCGGGGCCCAAACCAACCAGGCAGCCACCAGGCCCAGCCAGCACACCCCCCGGCGCCCAGCCCCCGAAACCGAGGCCACCAGCCCCACAGAGGGCAGGGCACAACCCCCCCGGGAGGGAATGCGACGCGCGGAGGTGGGGGCCACCATGGCGGACCCTAGATGACCCAGGGAGAGGAGCAGTCCAGGCCAGCCCAGCAATACAAATTCACACACATTTCACACACAAACGCACTCATACCATCCCACCCTCATACTCACCTCCACTCATTCGAAGTAAACATATACAGTAACATATACGCCACACTCACTCATTACTCCCATACACACTCTATACACACTCTGGGTCCAGGACATGCGTCCGCCCCCTATTGGTGGGAACCCACATCCGGACCCAGAGGGGTAAACCCATTCTCTCCAGGGTGGAGAGGAGGGGACGGCCAAAGCCACCACGAACCCGCAGGGTCCCACAGCCCGGGCTGCACCAGACCGGCAGGGTAAGCCCCCGCCACGGTGAGGACCCTCCCCGACCACCGCCGAGCACCACCAACAGCCAAGCAGACACCCCCGCCGCCGAGCGCCCGCCAGACACCCGGCGACAAGCCCGGCCAGAGGAATGACCGCACAGCCCAGGGCAATGACCCAAAGAATCCAAACAGGCCCAGGGAAGCCAGGGGAACACCGGCCCCGCCCCCCCCCCCCCCCCAAGCCCCGCAGCCCACCCCCACCAGACGGACTGCCCCTTATTCACCTACCCCCCACCCCAAGCGGCATAACGGGAAACGGGGGAGTGCTTAAGACCCCCACACACATACCCCCACCCCCAGATATGCTGTTGATGCTTGTTGTTTTTTAAGGTGCGATTAAAAGGGGGAGGTCGGCACATGATCTGACCCAGAGACGTGCACCCCCACTCCAGCCCAAACCCTAAGTAGAGGATTACATTGAAGATAATGAAATGTAAGAACTATGCCGCATGTCCCAATACTTTAACCCACGTGTGTGTGTGTGTGTGTGTGTGTGTGTGTGTGTGTGTGTATGTGTTTGTGCTTGCCCAGTGATAGATTGGCACCCTGTCCTGGGTGTACCTGCCCAGTGCCCAAACCCCCCCCCCCCCCCCCCCCCCCCCGGATGGGCATGGGGAACCCCCCCCCCCACCCACACAACCCTAGTTGTAGATAATGAAATGTAAGAACTATGACGCATGTCCCAATACTTTAACCCGTGTGTGTGTGTGTGTGTGTGTGTGTGTTAGTTAAATTACAGAGCAGGTAATTTCACATGATGGAATACTTGGGTCACTTTTTGGAAGGAAGTGTTCCGTTTGGCTTATTCCTGTAAACATTTCCTCATACCGCTAAAAATAAAATGAGATTCAAATAGCTCTTCATATCAGATGCAAACAAGGAAGAAAACGGCACAATGACGGCTTTAAAGTATTATGGGATGTATTATAGGTGTATTACGATTACATACAATACTACTGATTCATATGACAGCTGAGTCACCGTGACACAATCACGTATTGTATAAGAATCATCTTAAAACAACAGCAGCTTTCTCAAATGAAACTGAAAGTCCTTGAATGGCAATTATTGTTTTTTTTAAATTGATTATTTTTCTAAGCTAAAACATGGTCAGTGACAGGTCGGATCAGCATGCTGGACATTCTGCTGGCAGTCATGACAAGGTTTTTTGCATTTTGCATCTTAATCTGTTTATTATAAAGACTCTATGGTGCCAACTGTAAAGCAATATTATTTACCTCATGTCTTTTACACATGGTTACTTAGTACCAGGTGTGCTATGTGACCTGACATGACCATCCATCATCTTCTGCTTTATCCTGTACCAGGGTAATGGGGGGGGGGGGGGTTCCCGATGCCCATCCAGTGGAGAACGTTTCGGGCGCTGGGCAGATACACCCAGGACAGGGCGCCAATCCATCACTGGGCACACACTCACTCACACAGACACACTCTATATGGGGCAATTTGGAGAACTCAATTGACTTGATCCATGTTTTTGGACTGTGGGAGGAAACTGAAGAACGCGGAGGAAACCCACGCAGACACGGGGAGAACATGAAAACTTCACCCTAGATTGGGATTCAAACCTAGCTGAGAGGAGAACATGCTAACCACTAAGCCACCGTGCCACCGACCTTACATGTCTTCAGTTTTTTCAATCATTCATTCGTTATCTCCCGCTTTATCCTCTATTAGGGTCGCGGTGGGGTTCTCCATGCCCATCCAGGGGAGAACATCTTGAGCGCTGGGCAGATACACCCAGGACAGGACGCCAATCCATCGCTGGGCGCACACTCACTCACTCAAGCACACTGTTTATAGGGCAATTTTGGAGAACTCAATTAACTTCTTAATGTCTTCATGTCTTCAGTCTTATATTTCATAATTATTTGTTTAGATTATTAATGTCTTAATGTATTTATTATATGTGTTATCTGCATTATGTTTTGTATTGTTTCACACTTTTGGTTCTATGTTGAACCCAGAGGAACATTGTCGTCTGTATGTACTTGTATGTCTCTGAAATAACAATAAAGACTCTCGGACAAGAAGTCATTCTGATTGAGCTTATCACTTCGTTTCAATTATCAAAATCACATATCATTATATCACTGACAGCTGACTGACCAATCAATAAGCTTCACACACACAGCATTTTGCAGAACTTTTGTGGGTGTGAGAGCTCAGTAATTAGGGTGTCGGCTATCAACCTGAAAATTGAAGGTTCAAATCCAAGGTCCAATGGAGTTTACCAATGTGGGTCCTTGACCAAGACCCTTAACCCTTATTGTTCCAGGGGGGCTGTATCAACCCTGGGTTCTGACTTTAAACAGGTTGGAATGATTGCAAGCTGCTTTGGATTAAAAACATCCTTGATCCATGTTTTTGGACTGTGGGAGGAAACCGAAGAACCCGGAGGAAACCCACGCTGACACGGGGAGAACATGGAAACTCCACCCAGATGGGGATTCGAACCGGGAATCCCTAGCGCTGAGAGGAGAACATGCCAACCACTAAACCAACATGCCGCCCACCTACTGTAATATCACTGTTATATTTCCAGCGAGCGAATTAAAAGTGCTCACATATGCTGTAAATCCCCCCAACCCCCCAGCTTTGGAAGATGGCTATCAGAGATGTCTGGGATTGCTCAGATAGAAAGACTGAGGTGTTCCAGTGCTGTGGAACTTTGTATATATGTGTGTATACTATGGAAAACCTTTATGGATGAACTTGGGAGACCTTAGGGGAAACTTAACCTTTTTATTTATTTATTTACTGATTTTCACTTTTTATTTTATCTATTTATTTTTTTTTTTTTTTTATTACTATCCCTACTACTATTATTCAAATTTACATTACATTTACATTTAGTCATTTAGCAGACGCTTTTATCCAAAGCGACTTACAAATGAGAACACCACAAGTCAGAAGCCATGAAGAAAACCAACTATACTGTAAATTCATCAAACCTGATTGTTATTCGACCCCCCCCACCCCCCACCCCTTTTTTTTTTTTTATTATTTTTTTATAACAGGTATTTGCTTAAAGAGATGCGTCTTCAGTAGTTTTCTTAAAACTGTTTAGTGATTCCGCCTTACGGACAGAGTTGGGAAGATGGTTCCACCATGTTGCAGTGGTGAACGCCACGGAGTGAGAATTAGCTCCTCGGTGAGGTGGAACCACCAGGCGGCAATCATCACTGGAGCGAAGTGAACGAGTCGGAGTGTATTTTGAAAAGATAGAGTGAAGGGAAGAGGGGGAAGATCCAGAAATGGTTCTGTAGGCCAGAGTCAGTGACTTGTACTGAATGCGAGCAGCTACAGGGAGCCAATGGAGGGGAGTGAGTGATGGAGTGACATGAGTTCTCTTGGGGGTTAAACACGAGTCGGGCTGCAGAGTTTTGAATCAGTTGAAGAGGTCTGATTGTGGAAGCTGGGATACCGGCAAGTAGTGCATTACAATAATCAAGCCGGGATAGGACTAGGGCTTGAACAAGCAGTTGGGTAGCATGTTTCAGTCAAAAAGGGTCTGATCTTCCTTATGTTGTAAAGAAGGAATCTACAAGAACGGGAGGTTTTGAGAACATGATCAGAGAGTTTAAGGTGGGAGTCTATTGTGAACCCAAGGTTCCGGACCGAATCGGTTGGGGAGATTGTGGAGCCGTCACTTTGGAAGGTCAGGTTGTGATGGATTGAGGGTTTAGCTGGGATAATAAGAAGCTCTGTTTTATCTAAGTTTAATTTGAGATGGGCGGCACGGTGGCTTAGTGGTTAGCACGTTCGCCTCTCAGCGCTAGGGGTTCCCGGTTCGAATCCCCATCTGGGTGGAGTTTTCATGTTCTCCCCGTGTCCACGTGGGTTTCCTCCGGGTTCTCCGGTTTCCTCCCACAGTCCAAAAACATGGATCAAGTCAATTGAGTTCTCTAAATTGCCCCATATAGAGTGTGTCTGTGTGAGTGAGTGTGTACCCAGCGATGGATTGGCGCCCTGTCCTGGGTCTATCTGCCCAGCGCCCGAGACGTTCTCCCCTGGATGGGCATGGGGAACCCCACCATGACCCAAATAGAGGATAAAGCGGGAGATAATGAATGAATGAATAATTTGAGATGACGGGCCTTCATCCAAACAGATATGTCGGAGAGGCACGCAGATACCCGATTTGAGATGGTGGTGTCATCAGGGGCAAAAGACAGATGAAGTTGAGTGTCATCAGCATAGCAGTGGTAAGAGAAACCATGCGCCTGGATGACTGTGCACAGTGATGTCATGTAAAGTGAGAAGAGGAGAGGACCAAGTACAGAGCCCTGAGGCACACCAGTGCGTACTTGGTGAGAGTTAGAGTCCTTTAATATCAAATCCTTTAATATTGTTCAAGACCTTTAAGGATATTTTTCTTTTTTACTGCACTGTTTATTTTTCTTCTCACCAAGTGTTGATTTTTTCTTTACATGTTCATTATAAAAGTTAAATAAAATATAAAAAATAAAAAATAAAAAAAGTGCTCACATGAAGCCACTGCAGTCCCTGAAACGTTATTGGGAAACCTAAAGTAGCCAGAAGAAGATAACCACCAACCCCCATCAGTATACAGCTCACAGACGCCCAGGCTAGAGTTACTCTAATCGATAGAGGAGGGTGGAACGCTCTCATCTACTCAAAACAGCAGCGCAGCGCTGATGACACCCACTCGGACTCCGTACATCAGTATCATTCTGATGGAACTCAATGCTGAGCAATGCTCAGATCTGATCGTCTTATTGGAAACAGGATTTGGATTTCAGGGCGGTACGGTGGCTTAGGGTTAGCATGTTCTCCTCTCAGCTCTAGGGATTCCCGGTTCGAATCCCCATCTGGGTGGAGTTTCCATGTTCTCCCCGTGTCCGCGTGGGTTTCCTCCGGGTTCTCCGGTTTCCTCCCACAGTCCAAAAACATGGATCAAGTCAATTCATTCATTCATTCATTCATTATCTCCCGCTTTATCCTGTATTAGGGTCGCGGGGGGGTTCCCCATGCCCATCTAGGGGAGAACTTTTCGGGCGCTGGGCAGATACAGACCCAGGACAGGACGCCAATCTATCGCTGGGCACACACACACACACACACACACACACACACACACACACACACACACACAAACACACTCTACATGGGGCAATTTGGAGAACTCAATTGACTTGATCCATGTTTTTGGACTGTGGGAGGAAACCGGAGAACCCGGAGGAAACCCACGTGGACACGGGGAGAACATGGAGACTCCACTCAAATAGGGATTCGAACCGGGAATCCCTAGTGCTCAGAGGCGAACGTGCTAACCACTAAACTACCGTGCCGCCCGGGGTTTCCCATGCCCTCATGGGTTTCCTCCGGGTTCTCCGGTTTCCTCCCACAGTCCAAAAACATGGATCAAGGTCAATTGAATTCAAACAAAACAAAACGTACGGGAAATCCAAATCCATCCATCCGTCATCATCCGCTTTATCCTCTACTAGGGTCGCAGGTGGGGTTCCCCATGCCCATCCAGGGGAGAACATCTCTCAGCGCTAGGGATTCCCGGTTCAAATCCCAATCTGGGTGGAGTTTCCATGTTCTCCCCGTGTCCGTGTGGGTTTCCTCCGGGTTCTCCGGTTTCCTCCCACAGTCCAAAAACATGGATCAAGTCAATTGAGTTCTCCAAATTGCCCCATATAGAGTGTGTATGTGTGAGTGAGTGTGTGTCCAGTGATAGATTGGCGTCCTGTCCTGGGTCTATCTGCCCAGCGCCCGAAACGTTCTCCCCTGGATGGACATGGGGAACCCCACCGCGACCCTAATAGAGGATAAAGCGGAAGATAATGGATGGATGGATGGATTTGGATTTCCAGTATGTTTTGTGTTGCTCTCTCAACATTATTCATTCTCACTCACCATGGCATTCAGTATTTGCTCATTTGGACCTTTTCTTTGTTGGTTTTTGTTGATCTGCACTAACAAACCAGGGCTTACTAACCAAGAAATCACTGTAACAGGTTGCCAGCTACATGATTTGGTTTCCTCAGCCAGCAAAGCACCACACACCCAATATATAAAGATTAGCTTCATTGCTTTGAACCTGGTTCCACTGGTTTGCAATGCTTTCTCAACATAAATCAAGTTACCCAGCATTCATTGTTAGGTAAACAGCCAGATCTAGACAATTTAAATCGGCAGCCGACCAACGCCGACCTCCGGAAAACACTGTAGGACAAAAGTACAGAGACACCTACAGATTACACCTTCAAATACATTTATAGAATCATATTGTAGGTTGTTGGTACCTTTTGCTGGTATTGTAGCTTTCAGGTTTTTTTACTCTAAAGGCTTTCTACAAAAATTTGAAGCCTCTTTAAAGAACGTTTCGCTCATTAAGTCAGACGCTGACAAGAGCGGCTGGCTCACAATCTCCATTCCAGTTTAGTTTTATACACATTAAACTTCTCTCAAATTATATTTACGGTCCTTCCTTCGTGCACCGGAGAACCAACATTAAACAATCCTCCCTGAACCGTTACGAACATACAGTTGTCCAATGAATTTAATGCTTTAAGACATTCGTTCAAATACTTTGTCCGTAGAGTGTCAGTACCAGTCAAAAGTTTGGACACCTCTCCTTTCTGCTCATCTCATTGTCATGTTCTCAGTTCCACTTAAACATGTAAACATGGAATTCCAGACTTTAGTCCATCTATACTGTGTACGTCCCCTTTACTCTGTTCTAATGGTCAGAACCCCAATAGTAGCACCACAGAGCAGGGGGTATTTGAGGGAACGATAGCTCAGTGGTTAGGGTGTTGGGCTATCAATCTGAAGGTTGGGGGTTCAAATCCCAGGTCCACTGCAGTTACCAATGTGGGTCCTTGAGCAAGACCCTTAACCCTCATTGCTCCAGGGTTGTTGTGATTAACCCTGTGCTCACCTTGTAAGTCGCTTTGGATAAAAGTGTCCAATAAATGACCAAATGTACTTGGTTGGTGTATTAGTCCTATCCCAGCAGTGTCACTGAGGTGAAAAATTAAACTAAACCCCCCCCCACATCAGTGTCACTGCAAAACTGACAATAGACAATCCACCAGAGCTGTTATGTGATGTTCCTGACCAATAGAGAACGGAGAGAACCAAAGAGAACAAACAAAAACATGTACATAGAGGGACTACAGTCTATCAATACACAACACCAGAGCTGTTATGTGATGTTCCTGACCAATAGAGAACGGAGAACCAACAGAGGACAAACAAAAACAAGTACATAGAGGGACTACAGTCTATCAATACACAACACAGATGCATTGGAGTCATAACATGAATCTGATTGTAATCATAAAGGATTGATTTTCTGGTACAATGTGACCTTCAGGTAAACTAATCTTTGAACTGAACGTCCCAGGTTCTCATTATATTCAGTGGTGCAGAAGATTATTACAGCACAACTGCCTCAAGGTTACCAAAACAAACCAGAACTGATGAACAGAAGGCCTGATTAATTAGAAAAGCTTTAACTACAACTGAAACAAAACTCCCCGAAACGAACGAAACCTGAAACCGAGACACCACGTGGTCACGACCAAGTGGTAAAGCAGCACGCGAGGATTCCCTTTAGTCCAAATACTGGAACCGCTACGTCATGGGGAAGGTATTTGAAGTGGGACTACCCCCGAGCATCACCAAAGCGTAAGAAAGTCAAGAAATAGCGGGGATTTTGATCAAAACTCTGCAGGCTGATAATATTGAAACAGAATTTGTGGCGGTATTTGGTTACGAAATGAATAAAATAACGTTATTGTGGTCAGGTGCTCGCTATAAAATATTGTAATTAAGTCAGAAATATGGGGGGGGGGAAACAAAACCTGCATTAGAACCGAAGCTCATTCTGAAATGCTGTCGTTATTGTTGCCCACGTCAAGAGTCGGGAATTTCATCTGCTCCTTACGAGCGGTCGCAATCGTTAAACTGCCTCCTGAATATGCAAACTTATTAAAACTACACTCTCATTATTAACGCATGGATTAAAGTCAGGGGCGGCTTAGTGACTGGCATGTTCTCCTCTCAGATCTAGGGATTCCCCGTTCGAATCCCCATCTGGGTCTCCACTCTATATGGGGCAATTTGGAGAATTCAATTGACCTTGATCCATGTTTTTGGACTGTGGGAGGAAACCGGAGAACCCGGAAGAAACCCATGAGGGCATGGGGAGAACATGGAAACTCCACCCAGATGGGGATTCGAACCGGGAATCCCTAGTGCTGAGAGGAGAACATGCCCCATATAGAATCCCTATTTGAGTGGAGTCTCCATGTTCTCCCCGTGCCCTCGTGGGTTTCCTCCGGGTTCCTCCCACAGTCCAAAAACATGCATCAAGGTCAATTGAATTCTCCAAATTGCCCCATATAGAGTGTGTGTGTGCCCAGCACTAGATTGGTACCCTGTCCTGGGTGTAACTACCCAGCACCCGAAACGTTCTCCCCTGGATGGACATAGGGAACCCCCCCACCCCCATCCCGCGACCCTAGTAGAGGATAAGGCAGAAGATAATGGATGGATGGATGGATTACAGTCGGTCTGATTTAACACATCTGTCTACAAACCAAGGTTTGTGATTGGCAGAGACGCGTGTGACGTCATAATGGAGCACTGAAGTCGTGTTATGTAAGCCAAGCGAAGTAAATCAGATACTCGGTTGATTTGAAATTAGAGGTCGACTGTAATTACGACGATTGTACATTTGCAAGAACTGGATCGTAAACAGCAATTTTAATATCATAAGATAGCACATAAGAGAGCGCGAGTTCTCACTTCTTAGACAAGCTACAGTAACTAACTTCACTATCGGGTTTATAGTTCTTTATTGTGTCATATAACAATATTCGTATAGTTTAAATATGCAAACTTATTAAAACTACACTTTCATTATTAACGCATGGATTAAAGTCAGGGGCGGCACTCAAGTCAGGGGCGGCTTAGTGTTTAGCATGTTCTCCTCTCAGATCTAGGGATTCCCGGTTGGAATCCCCATCTAGGTGGAGTTTCCATGTTCTCCCGGTGCCCTCATGGGTTTCCTCCGGGTTCTCTGGTTTCCTCCCACAGTCCAAAAACATGGATCAAGGTCAATTGAATTCTCCAAATTGCCCCATATAGAGTGTGTGTGTGTGCCCAGCACTAGATTGGTACCCTGTCCTGGGTGTACCTGCCCAGGTCTGATTGAACACATCTGTCTACAAACCAAGGTTTGTGATTGGCAGAGACGCGTGTGACGTCATAATGGACCACTGAAGTCGTGTTATGTAAGCCAAACGAAGTAAATCAGATACGAGATTAGAGGTCGACTGTAATTACGACTCGGTCGATGTCGATTGTACATTTGCAAGAACCGGATCATAAACAGCAATTTTAATATCATAATACATCACATAAGAGAGCGTGAGTTCTCACTTCTTAGACAAGCTACAGTAACTAACTTCACTATCGGGTTTATAGTTCTTTATTGTGTCGTATAACGATATTCGTATAGTTTAAATAGTTTCAGAGCCCCGAAACTATTCCAAGGCAGCAAGTTGTGAAGTTGTGTAAATCCAACGCCTTTAAGTGGACATTTTCTGGCGCCGTCCTAAACCGCACCCTAGAGCACTAGATTTTGCGGTATGTGCAGTAAGCAGCGGAAGCAACACAGCAGACTCGTTAGTAGAGTTGGACGCGGATTGAGACGCGGCCCGCGGCTCGCCGTACTTACCCTGTATGGATGTGGCGTGGAAATTCAGAGACGTGAGGACCGGGTGAAGTGTTTCGACTCCTCCGCGGGGAGCTTCAAACACTTGGCGTGCGCCGACAGTTCGCACACGATGGCGTCTCTGTCAGAGGGAAGAGAATTAAAAACAACAAGTCGGCGCGGCAGACTCGAACCAACTTCTCCGCCACGGCGCGCTGTCTGAACGGGGGCAGCGACGACGCCTGCGGTGACTGACGGCGCCGCGAGGGGGATCTCATCCAATCCGAAGCCGGGGCGGACAATACGGGGCGGGCTTAGGGCTAGTGAGGTTGTATGCGCTTGTGTTTATTGCGCTGGGTCGGTCGGCTGTTCCGGACGTTCAGCCCTCCCTCGAGCTGCCGTCTGCGAAACGCGCACAGCGGAGGGGGCGAGGCCGTGTGTACGGAACGAGCCCGGCTGGAAGTCATATGAATTACTGGCAGCGTTGACGTCATCACAACTTCAACTCAGAACGCTAATGGCAGGCTGCAGAGGCTTTCGATTTTCATTATAAAAAGCTCCGAAGTCGTGATTTAGTCCCGACATCGTGACTTTTTTAACAATAGGCGGTGAGATAATCGTGTAATGTGTTGCTGTGTGCAGTGTGGCTTAGTCAGTAACCGTGATTGAAAGGCTACACCATTTAGAATAGGATTTAGAAACATCCGATCCCTTGATGCAGGTTTTTTGGACTGTGGGAGGAAACCGGAGAACCCGGAGGAAACCCACGAGGGCACGGGGAGAACATGGAGACTCCACTCAAATAAGGGTTTCTATATGGGGCATGTTCTCCTCTCAGATCTAGGGATTCCCGCTTCGAATCCCCATCTGGGTGGACTTTCCATGTTCTCCCCGTGCCCTCATGGGTTTCTTCCGGGTTCTCCGGTTTCCTCCCACAGTCCAAAAACATGGATCAAGGTCAATTGAATTCTCCAAATTGTCCTCTTTAAAAAGTGCCCTTTCGTGAGGGTATTTATCCCTTTTACAAACTGTTGTTACATTCATTTTGTTTGATCGTTCATCCATCCATCCATCAGCTTCTGCTTTATCCTCTATTAGGGTCGTGGGGGGGGGGTTCCCCATGCTCATCCAGGGGAGAACGTTTCGGGCGCTGGGCAGATACACCCATCTATCACTGGACACACACTCACTCACACAGACACACTCTATATGGGGCAATTTGGAGAACTCAATTGACCTTGATCCATGTTTTTGGACTATGGGAGGAAACCGGAGAACCCGCAGGAAACCCACGTGGACACAGGGAGAACATGGAAACTCCACCCAGATGGGGATTCGAAACGGGAATCCCTAGCGCTGAGAGGAGAACATGCCAACCACTAAGCCGCCATGCCACCATTTATTAGTTATATTGGATAAAATTAACATATGTAATATGTAGGGGGCGGCACGGTGGCTTAGTGGTTGGCATGTTCTCCTCTCAACGCTAGGGATTCCTAGTTCGAATCCCCAGTGAGAGTTACCATGTTCTCCCCGTGTCCGTATAGGTTTCCTCCGGGTTCTCCGGTTTCCTCCCATAGTCCAAAAACATGGATCAAGTCAATTGAGTTCTCCAAATTGCCCCATATAGAGTGTGTCTGTGTGAGTGAGTGTGTGTCCAGTGATAGATTGGCACCCTGTCCTGGGTGTATCTGCCCAGCGCCCGAGACGTTCTCCCCTGGATGGGTATGGGGAACCCCCCCCCCACGACCCTAATAGAGGATAAAGCGGGAGATAATGGATGGATGTAATATGTCTGTCAGCAGTGGAGATACATAATAAATGATGGTTTTGAATAAACGAACCTGAGCTTTGGCAAAAAAGCACGACTAATCCTGATACAGATACCCACACACACACATACACACACACACACACACACACACACACACACACACACACACAGATTAGAAGCACAAACAGTTGACGGTGACTCCATCGTTGGGTCCCGCTGCTGGAGGAGAGGCTGCAGAGAAAGCTGCTCTCATTTGATCCGGGGCTACTGACAAAACATCCGGGGATATAACCCCGAAAGCCCAGGACTAACCCCGATGCCCCTGACCATCAACCTTAAAGGCTGACTGATGGAGGGAGGGGGGGAGGGGGGGAGGGAGGCTGCTCTGATCCTGCTGATAAATAAAGATGTCTCTTCCTAATTTCCTTGAATTGAAGAAACAGGATATGACCGACAACTTTCACTTAATGCTGCTAAAAAGAAAAAGAAAGAAATCCTGTTCAGAGTAAAAGTCATGAGTCACCGCGCAATTTACCAGACGGGAACTGCCGGTTTCATCCAAAACTGGTTGCCGGGGGTAACCAATGGTACAATGACAACAATTAGAGTGGAAGTATTATGGCACAGTCATTCAGACTGGGTCCATCCATCCATTATCTTCAGCTTTATCCTCTATTAGGTTCGCGGGGGAGGGGGGGAGGGTTCTCCATGCCCATCCAGGGGAGAACGTCTCAGGCGCTGGGCAGATACACCCAGGACAGGGCGCCAATCTATCGCTGAACACACACTCACTCACACACACACTCACACACAAACACACTCTATATGGGGCAATTTGGAGAATCCAATTGACCTTGAGCCATGTTTTTGGACTGTGGGAGGAAACCAGAGGTCAAAAGACCGCCCAGGGATAGATTGGCACCCTGTCCTGGGTGTATCTGCCCGGCGTCCAAAATGTTCTCCCCTGGATGGGCATGGGGAACCCCCCCAATAGAGGATAAAATGGAAGATAATGGTTGGATAACAATCAGTGTGTGTGTCTGTGTGAATGTGTGTGTGTGTCCAGTGATAGATTGGCGTCCTGTCCTGGGTGTATCTGCCCAGCGTCCAAAATGTTCTCCCCTAGATGGGCATGGGGAACTCCCACCCCCCCCTCCCTAGTAAAGGATAAAGCGGAAGATAATGGATGTATGGATAGATGGATTACAGTCAGTGTGTGTGTGTGTGTGTGTGTGTGTGTGTGCAGTGATAGATTGGCGCCCTGTCCTGGGTGTATCTGCCCAACATTCAAAACGTTCTCCCCTGGATGGGCATGGGGAACCCCCCCACGACCCTAATAGAGGATAAAACGGAAGACTGGATGGAGTTTCCATGTTCTCCCCGTGTCCGCGTGGGTTTCCTCCGGGTTCTCCGGTTTCCTCACACAGTCCAAAAACATGGATCAAGGTCAATTGAATTCTCCAAATTGCCCCATATAGAGTGTGTGTGTGTGTGAGTGAGTGTGTGTCCACTGATAGATTGGCGTCCTGTCCTGGGTGTATCTGCCCAGCGCCCGAGACATTCTCCCCTGGATGGGCATGGGGAACCCCCCCCCCACGACCCTAATAGAGGATAAAACGGAAGACTGGATGGAGTTTCCATGTTCTCCCCGTGTCTGCGTGGGTTTCCTCCGTGATCTCCGGTTTCCTCCCACAGTCCAAAAACATGGATCAAGGTCAATTGAAATCTCCAAATTGCCCCATATAGAGTGTGTGTGTGTGAGTGAGTGAGTGTGTTCCCAGCAATGGATTGGCGCCCTGTCCTGGGTGTATCTGCCCAGCGCCCGAAATGTTCTCCCCTGGATGGGCATGGGGAACCCCCCCCCACGACCCTAATAGAGGATAAAACGGAAGCCTGGGTGGAGTTTCCATGTTCTCCCCGTGTCCGCGTGGGTTTCCTCCGGGTTCTCCGGTTTCCTCCCACAGTTCAAAAACATGGATCAAGGTCAATTGAAATCTCCAAATTGCCCCATATAGAGTGTGTCTGTGTGAGTGAGTGTGTGCCCAACGATGGATTGGCGCCCTGTCCTGGGTGTATCTGCCCAGCGCCCGAGACGTTCTCCCCTGGATGGGCATGAGGAACCCCCCGACCACGACCCTAATAGAGGATAAAACGGAAGCCTGGGTGGAGTTTCCATGTTCTCCCCGTGTCCGCGTGGGTTTCCTCCGGGTTCTCCGGTTTCCTCCCACAGTCCAAAAACATGGATCAAGTGCAATTGAATTCTCCAAATTGCCCCATATAGAGTGTGTGTGTGTGAGTGAGTGAGTGTGTTCCCAGCGATGGATTGGCGCCCTGTCCTGGGTGTATCTGCCCAGCGCCCGAAACGTTCTCCCCTGGATGGGCATGGGGAACCCCACCACGACCCTAATAGAGGATAAAGTGGAAGATAATGAATGAATGAATGAATGACCGTCACAAAATGAAACAGCATTCAGTTCATAACCAAAATTCATAAGAAATAATAGAATAGCTTACAGAGGTGACTCAGCCTTAGCGTCATACAAAAAGTGACTTCTTTCTGTGGAACACGTTCTTTTTTTCGTCTTTACAATAGAACAATGTTTTAAAAGAGCTTTACAGCAGCTCCACCAGATCAGTCTATGATAACGGAATTGTTCATAAACGACGCATAGCCATCACAGAGGCATCACTGTGGTTTGCAGCCGATGTGCTACAAAGATAAGCTTCGAATTCATTTCACAGCTTTAGATTCAGACACATGGAGAACGTCATGCTGCAGTAGTTCGTTATTCCTCAAACTATTACCATCACTGAAGTATGATGCACAGGGCAACCTTTCCTCATTTGGCAGAGTTAGTAATGCAGCTAATTCAGGGTTTCATCAAAAAGCGTGCCGTTGTTTCTCACTGCTCTCATGACATTGCTCATCAGCCGGAACACTGTTGCAACAGACAGTCTGTGGTTCTCTGGTCCACTGAAGCCAAACCATGAGATTCCTGAGAAGCAGTGTGTGACGGAAAGATTCAAAGAAAGTCGTTGCATTACCGAATTCATTTCATGAATTTGTATTCTGGCAGGACGGCACGGTGGCTTAGTGGTTGGCATGTTCTCCTCTCAGCGTTAGGGGATTCCCGGTTCGAATCCCCATCTGGGTGGAGTTTCCATGTTCTCCCCGTGTCCGCGTGGGTTTCATCCGGGTTCTCCGGTTTCCTCCCACAGTCCAAAAACATGGATCAAGGTCAATTGAGGTCTCCAAATTGCCCCATATAGAGAGTGTGTGTGTGAGTGAGTGTGTGTCCAGTGTTTTGATGAATTTGTATTCTGGCAGGACGGCACGGTGGCTTAGTGGTTGGCATGTTCTCCTCTCAGCGTTAGGGGATTCCCGGTTCGAATCCCCATCTGGGTGGAGTTTCCATGTTCTCCCCGTGTCCGCGTGGGTTTCATCCGGGTTCTCCGGTTTCCTCCCACAGTCCAAAAACATGGATCAAGTCAATTGAGGTCTCCAAATTGCCCCATATAGAGTGTGTGTGTGTGAGTGTGTGTGTCCAGTGTTTTGATGAATTTGTATTCTGGCAGGACGGCACGGTGGCATAGTGGTTGGCATGTTCTCCTCTCTGTGTTAGGGGATTTCAGGTTCGAATCCCCATCTGGGTGGAGTTTCCATGTTCTCCCCGTGTTCGGATGGGTTTCCTCCGGGTTCTCCGGTTTCCTCCCACAGTCCAAAAACATGGATCAAGTCAATTGAGTTCTCCAAATTGCCCCATATAGAGTGTATGTGTGAGTGAGTGTGTGTCCAGTGATAGATTGGTGTCCTGTCCTGGGTGTATCTGCCCAGCGCCCGAAACGTTCCCTGGATGGGCATGGGGAACCCCACTGCGACCCTAATAGAGGATAAAGCGGGAGATAATGAATTAATGAATGTTGCATTACCGAATAAATTTGATGAATTTGTATTCTGGCAGGACGGCACGGTGGCATAGTGGTTGGCATGTTCTCCTCTCAGCGTTAGGGATTCCAGGTTCGAATCCCCATCTGGGTGGAGTTTCCATGTTCTCCCCGTGTCCACATGGACTTCCTCCGGGTTCTCCGGTTTCCTCCCACAGTTCAAAAACATGGATCAAGTCAATTGAGTTCTCCAAATTGCCCCATATAGAGTGTGTGTGTGAGTGAGTGTGTGTCCAGCGATAGATTGGCGCCCTGTCCTGGGTGCATCTGCCCAGCGCCCGAAACGTTCTCCCCTGGATGGGCATGGGGAACCCATGAGGGTTAAGGGTCTTGCTTGTGGACTCACATTGGTAACTTTAGTGGACCTGGGATTTGAACCCACAACCTTCAATTGATAACCCAACACCTGAACTACTGAGCTCCATGTTCTCTCCATGTTCTCAGTTCCACGTCCCGTAAAGCTGGACTTTGTAGTTCTCCAATTCCATTCTGTAGTCCATCTGTGTGTGTTCTACAGTACATACTGTGTACGTCCCCTTAACTCTGTTCTAATGCTCAGAACCCCAATAGTAGCACCACAGAGCAGGGGGTATTTGGTGGGTGCATTAGTCCTATCCCAGCAGTGTCACTGAGGTGGAGAAATGAAACTACACTAAACCTCCCCCCCCCACCACATCAGTGTCACTGCAGAACCAACAATAAACAATCCACCACCCAAATGATACCTGTTCTGTGATGCTCCTGACCTCAAGAACAGAGAACCAACAGAACTAACAACAACAAAGAACACAGATGGACTACAGTCTGCAATTATAAAACTACAAAGTCCATCTATATGATAAGTGGAGGACATAGATGATGATGCAAGAAGGGGGCGTGTCCAAACTTTTGACTGCTACTGTACATTTATATAATAAGTGTTCCAGCACGTTGCTTGTTCTGTGAGGGGCTGGGTGGAAATCATGTTTAAAGAGGCTGTTCCTTCCTTCTTCTGTGTCGCGGTTGCCCTCTGCTCTCTGAACGGCTAACGGGCCAAACAGACTCGATCTTACACGAACACACGTGCCTCTGCATGTGCACAGTGTTCTAGCTAGTTTTCTTTCTCCATATTGTCTTTTTCGCATGAGTATAGAACAGTCTTGCTCTAAAGAACAATTAACAAATATGTTTTACGTCTGGACGGCACGGTGGTTTAGTGGTTAGCATGTTCTCCTCTCAGCGTTAGGGATTCCAGGTTCGAATCCCAATCTGGGTGGAGTTTCCATGTTCTCCCCGTGTCCGCGTGGGTTTCCTCCGGGTTCTCCGGTTTCCTCCCACAGTCCAAAAACATGGATCAAGGTCAATTGAATTCTCCAAATTGCCCCATATAGAGTGTGTCTGTGTGAGTGAGTGTGTGCCCAGTGATAGATTGGCGTCCTGTCCTGGGTGTATCTGCCCAACGCCTGAAACGTTCTCCCCTTGATGGGCATGGGGAACCCCCCCGCGACCCTAATAGAGGATAAAGCGGGAGATAATGAAGGAATGAATGAGAGTGTGTCTGTGTGAGTGAGTGTGTGTCCAGTGATAGATTGGCATCCTGTCCTGGGTGTATCTGCCCAGCACCCGAAACGTTCTCCCCTGGATGGGCATGGGGAACCCTCCAGCGACCCTAATATAGGATAAAGTGGAAGATAATGAATGGATGGATATTTTATGTCTAGTGGCTTAGTGGTTGGCATGTTCTCCTCTCAGCGTTAGGGATTCCAGGTTCGAATCTCAATCTGGGTGGAGTTTCCATGTTCCATGGGGCAATTTGGAGAATTCAGTTTACCTTGATCCATGGTTTTGGACTGTGGGAGGAAACCAGAGAACCTGGAGGAAACCCACGTGGACACGGGGAGAACATGGAAACTCCACCAAGATTGGGACTCGAACCGGGAATCCCTAGCGCTGAGAGGAGAACATGCTAAACACTAAGCCACCGTGCCACCCTACACACACACACATATATATATATATATATATATATATATATATATATATATATATATATATATATATATATATGTGTATATATATATATACACACACACACACACACACACACAGTGTCTCACCGTCTCTGGTTCTTGTTCTCGTCCGTGAAAAGCACTCTCCTTAATCAGATTGCTGCAACATTGATTACACTAATGGAAGTCCACTGAGGGAGGACACAGAAGCAAATGTATTAGAGATGGACACGAGGTAAAAATCATCCTGATGCATCCATATTAAGAAAATATTAATAATTAATAAGACATGAATGTTTAATGAGGCAAACCCAAATAACCTAAAGCAGAACGGTGGTGCAATAGGAACGGCTGCTGCCTCACAGCGATGAGGACGTCCCGGTCCAAGCAAGCTGCAGGGTTCTTTATGAGTGGACCTTTCTTCAGGCAGCTCCAGTTGTAATCCAAAGGCACAAAGATATTATTAGTTATGATCTTAAGAAGGTTTTCTGTTTGTTGGTGTAAATGTGCACAGGGTGAAGGGACTGATAAAAAAAAATAAAAAAATTTAAATTGTCTTTAAAAGCCACCCCTATATCGTGTTAAATGACTTTATCCTAAATTAATTCTGCTTCTGACGTATAACATTTATACAATTTATCCATATTAATTACCACTAATTAGTTAATAATAATAAGTAATTATTAAAAAATTGTGCATTTTCAGCTTAATGGGATAACGGGAATTGGGTAAAATAGCATTCGCAATCTTTTTATCAGACACACAGACAAACAGATGAAACTCATATAGGAGTGCTAATAATAATAATAATAATAATAATAATAATAATAATAATAATAATAATAATAAATATTACTTATTATATAAATAAATAAACAAATAAAAAAAATATATATAATTATTACAACAATAATAATAACAAAAAAAGAAATAATGCTACTACTTCTAATAAAAATAATACTACCAATAAATAATAATAAATATAATAAAAATATAATAATAATAATAATAATAATAATAATAAAAATAATAATAATAAATTCATTCATTCATTATCTCCCGCTTTATCCTCTATTAGGGTCGTGGTGGGGTTCCCCATGCCCATCCAGGGGAGAACGTCTCGGGCGCTGGGCAGATACACCCAGGACAGGGCGCCAATCCATCGCTGGCCACACACTCACTCACACAGACACACTCTATATATGGGGCAATTTTTGAGAATTCAATTGACTTGAGCCAATTGGACTATGGGAGGAAACCCACGCAGACACGGGGAGAACATGGAAACTCCACCCAGATGGCTATTCGAACCGGGAATCCCTAGTGCTGAGAGGCGAACGTGCTAACCACTAAACCACCGTGCCGCCATAATAATAAATATATAATAATAATAATAATGGCGGATTATAATAATGGCGGACCTAGGGATTCCCGGTTTGAATCCCCATCTGGGTGAAGTTTCCATGTTCTCCCCGTGTCTGCGTGGGTTTCCTCCGGGTTTCTTCGGTTTCCTCCCACAGTCCAAAAACATGGATCAAGTCAATTGAATTCTCCAAATTGCCCCATATAGAGTAGAGTGTGTATATATAGAGTATATAGAGTGTGTCTGTGTGAGTGAGTGTGTGTCCAGCGATGGATTGGCGCCCTGTCCTGGGTGTATCTGCCCAGCGCCCGAGACGTTGTCCCCTGGATGGGCATGGGGAACCCCACCGCGACCCTAATAGAGGATAAAGCGGGAGATAATGAATGAGTGAATGAATAATAATAATAATAAAAAATAAATAAATAAAAATAATAATTATAATAATAGTGATAATAATAAATAATGATAATAGTAATAATAATAACAATAAATAATAAATAATAATAATAATAATAATAATAATAATAATAAATAATAATAATAATAATAATAATAATAATAAGACAGAAATTATGACGGTAAAGTCGGTTTTATTTTCATTTCTGCCAGATTTGACCTCAGGAAATGACAATCTGGTTATTGAAAGCAATCTCACACTTCTTTCAGCCACAAATCCAAATCTTTTTTTTTTTGTTTGTTTTTTTAAATCGTAAAGCACACCAACGGATCTGCGCGTCGTCATGTCTCCCATCGTTTCGTATGAACCTGACAGAAGGAGTTTTGGGGAACTTTTTTTGGGCGCCTTTTCTTCCGAAAGCCTAATGTAATGTAAAACGCTTGCAATGGTACAGTATGGAGCGCGACGGTCGTAAATACACATGCATACAAATACATCACACACTGCATATGCACCTCCAACAGCGCACTGTCCACTGTCTGTGTGAGAACTCAACACCATCAGACCGAGAAGCAAAGCCAGGAGAGGAGCATCTCTGTGAGACCACTCACGATCCCGGATTCAGTTTCCATACAGAATAACGGCATGATGGGATGTCAGCTGACACATATGTACAGGAAAGCCACGGCAGCAGCAAACACTCAATAATACTTTGCTAAATTCAACCTGCTGGTCTTCATTTAATTCAGCAACCTCAACAGAGCAGTAAATTACACAGGGACACCTCCACCCCTCCACCCCCCACCCCCCCACCCCACAGAACCCATTTCATCAATCAAATGTCTGTTCTCACTGAGCCTCATTCATCAGAAACGCTGATGCAACACTCCAGAACATTCAGCCTGTTCACCCATCAGAGGTTCCATCACCGGACACACACACACACTCTATATGGGGCAATTTGGAGAATTCAATTGACTTGATCCATGTTTTTGGGCTGCGGGAGGAAACCGGAGAACCCGGAGGAAACCCACGCGGACACGGGGAGAACATGGAAACTCCACCCAGATTGGGATTCGAACCTGAATCCCTAGTGCTGAGAGGAGAACATGCCAATCGCTAAACCACCGTGACCGCCCTGTGATTAAAATTCATTCATTCATTCATTCATTCATTCATTCATTATCTCCTGCTTTATCCTCTATTAGGGTCGCGGTGGGGTTCCCCATGCCCATCCAGGGGAGAACATCTCGGGCGCTGGGCAGATACACCCAGGACAGGGCGCCAATCCATCACTGGGCACACACTCAAACACACATACACACTCTATATGGGGCAATTTGGAGAACTCAATTGACTTGATCCATGTTTTTGGACTGTGGGAGGAAACCGAAGAACCCGGAGGAACCTCACGCGGACACGGGGAGAACATGGAAACTCCACGCAGACGGGGATTCGAACCGGGAATCCCTAGTGCTGAGAGGAGAACATGCCAACCGCTAAACCACCGTGACCGCCCTGTGATTAAAATTGTACAATAATAATACTGTTCTATTGTTATACATTCATTCATTCATCCATTATGTTCCGCTTAATCCTCTACTAGGGTTGTGTGTGTGTGTGTGTGTGTGTGTGTGTGTGTGTGTGTGGGGGGGGGGGGGGGGGGGTCGGGTCGAGAACGTTTTATCCAGAGGTTTTGGGTACCGGGCAGATACACGAATGACAGGGTGCCAATCTATCACTGGGTTCACACTCAATGATACACAATTTAATATATATAATGATATGGGGGCAATTTGGATCAGCCAATTCACCTTGAATCCATGTTTTTGGACTGTGGGGAGAACCAGAGAGCCACAGGGAGTACTTGAAAACTCCACCCAGATTGGGATTCGAACTTGGATCCCCAGCGCAGAGAGGAGAACATGCTAACTACTAAACCGCCCTGGGAGTAAAATATTACTAATTATTAATTATCCCATTCTATTAATATAATTAATATAATTAATATGATATAACGCGTCACACATTATTCTTCGCTATTCTGTTGCTTCTCGTCTGTAAAATGTATACAACAATATTTGGAACCGGTTCCTTAATAATAATAATAATAATAATAATAATAATAATAATAATAATTAGGGGAATTAGTAATGGTAATTATGGAGCGGTATGGTGGTTTAGTGTTTAGCATGTTCTCCTCTCAGCTCTAGGGATTCACGGTTCGAATCCCAATCTGGGTGGAGTTTCCATGTTCTCCCCGTGTCCATGTGGGTGTCCTCTGGGTTCTCCGGTTTCCTCCCACAGTCCAAAAACATAGATTCAAGGTCAATTGAATGCTCTAAATTGCCCCATATAGAGTGTGTTTGGGGGCGGCACGGTGGTTTAGTGGTCGGCATGTTCTTCTCTCAGCTCTGGTGATTCAGGTTAGAATCCCAATCTGAGTGGAGTTTCCATGTTCTCCCCGTGTCCACATGGGTTTCCTCCGGTTTCCTCCCACAGTCCAAAAACATGGATTCAAGGTCAATTGAATGCTCTAAATTGCCCCATATAGAGTGTGTTTGGGGGCGGCACGGTGGTTTAGTGGTTGGCATGTTCTCCTCTCAGCTCTGGTGATTCAGGTTCGAATCCCAATCTGGGTGGAGTTTCCATCTTCTCCCCATGTCCATGTGGGTGTCCTCTGGGTTCTCCGGTTTCCTCCCACATTCCAAAAACATGGATTTAAGTCAATTGGCTGATCCAAATTGCCCCGTATAGTGAGTGTGTGTCCAGTGATAGATTGGCATCCTGTCCTGGGTGTATCTGCCCAGCGCCCGAGACGTTCTCCCCTGGATGGGCATGGAGAACCCCCCCCCCGCGACCCTAATAGAGGATAAAGTGGAAGATAATGAATGAATAATGGCTAATTAGGAAATCTGGTGTAATTTCAAACCCCGTTAATCCAGCTAATTACAGGATAAACTTATGAAGGACCGCATGGAGACCGCGGTTAGAACCCGGGCGTGATGTCATTAATCCAAACGAGTAAATGATGTGTCCCACAATCCAACATGCTTCTGCTTTATCAACAACACGCCTCGCCATCGGATCTGCATACACATCCTGCGACCTCATCCCCAGACTCCCACGCCGTCCCACAGGGTGCCTCGTCCTCCAGACGGGGGTGCGGTGGAGGCCTCACATACCCGCCCTCTCCCCCGGCGGCGCCGGGTCCCGGCGTGTGAGCTGCGACCGTTCCATCTCAGGGCTGCTCAGGTTCACAAGCTCCCCCTCTTGCAATTCCAAGTCCTTGTTCTCCACCTGCTCTTGCCCTCCGTCCCCGTGTTCGGCGTCCTGCTCCAGCTCGTCTTCCTCCTCGCGGACCTTCTTGACGTAGAAGGTGAAGGGCGGGACGCGGTAGGTGGTGATCTTCGTGCGCCCGTAGACCTTCTGCTCGTACTTCAGCGACTTCTTCAGCTTGTCCCGCGAGGTGCGAGCCTTGGCCTTGCGCTCCTTGTTGGGCTTGATCTTGGTTCCCAGCTTGCCCATCTTCTTCCCGAGGCTCTGCCTGGTCTTCTGCAAGTTCTCCCGGGTCCTCAGCCGGGTCTTCTCCAGGTTCTCTTTGGTTCTCTGGCGGGTCTTCTCCAGGTTCTCTTTGGTGCGTTGCTTGGTTTTCTCCATCTGCTCTTTGCTGAAGGCTTTCTTGAGGTCATCCACACGCTGCAGGCCACTCCGTTTGATGCGGGCCACTCGGGATTCCTCCACCGTCTCCTCCACCTCCACCACCTCCCCTGAACCTCGTTCCTCTTCCTCAGCTTCCTCGGCTTCCTCGCTTCCCACTTGTTCTTTTTCCTCTCCTGCCAGGGCCTCGGGTTGCTTAGAAGGCTTCTCTGGCTTCTCCTTGTCCTGAGAGAACGACAGACACCAAGATAAACGAAACGAGTCATTCAGACATTGAGAGTTCTACGAGTTCTCACTCAAGTTCTCACATCACATCATCTACATACAAGTTCCTTCATTCTATGGTTCTTGTCCATGACCTTTTCACCCTCCTCCCATCTGACAGACCATGGACAAGTGTGTAACATCAAACAATGACAGACTTCAGAACAGGTTCTAGCCTAATGCCACTAGGACCTCGACCACCTAATACCTGAATGTCCTCCCTCAAACCTCCATCTCACCCCATCCATCCATTATCTTCTGCTTTATTCTCTACTAGGGTTGTCCAGGGGAGAACGTTTCGGGCGCTGGGCAGATACACCCAGGACAGGGCGCAAATCTATCACTGGACACACACTCACTCACACACACACTCTATATGGGGCAATTTGGAGAATTCAATTGACCTTGATCCATGTTTTTGGACTGTGGGAGGAAACCGGAGAACCTGGAGAAAACCCACACGGACACGGGGAGAACATGGAAACTCCACCCAGATTGGGATTCGAACCGGGAATCCCTAGCGCTGAGAGGAGAACATGCTAACCACTAAGCCACCGTGCCGCCCCAATTGGCCATCCATTCATCCATTATCCTCTACTAGGGTCGTGGGAGGGGTTCCCCATTCCCGGGCATTGGGGCATTGGGGCAGATACACCCAGGACAGGGCGCCAACCCATCGCTGGGCACAAACACACTCTATATGGGGCAATTTGGAGAATTCAATTGACTTGATCCATGTTTTTAGACTGAGGGAAGAAACCTGGGAAACTCCACCCAGATTGGGATTCGAACCTGAATCCCTAGAGCTGAGAGGAGAACATGCCAACCACTAAGCCCCACTCTCAGGCAATTTTATGAACAATATTCGATTCATATCCAAACATATAATATATTCTAAAGCGATATCCCGGACGTCAAAATATCACTTTAACTTGTGGTCAGTGTTTTTAAAGTGAGACACACAGAACCTCCCCCTGCTGTTCAATAGCAGGAACAGCCCTCGCCACCCTTTCTCAAGAGTGCGAGTGATTCCTCGAGGTCCTATTAAACCGCTCGCGTCGCCTTATGTGGCGTTACGACTGACCAACGGTGTCTGTGTGCCGTTTTTAGATCCGTCGTTCCCAGTTTCATCCGTCCTATCCCGTCATTCCCTGGATGTGAGCCACCTGACTCCCTGGAGACGTTTCCCTGGTTACCTCCACTCCCACGCCACTCTGATGTAAACTGATGCTGCGAGCACAGGACAGCTGCTTTACTGCTACAGATGGACAGGCCCGGTCAGAGGAGGCCAGGAAAGAACGCCGGCCTTGAATACGTTCCAAACGGAACATCGGAGATCAGTCGAATACAGAGAGATGGACCATGTCAGAGTCCATGTCATGGCAGATTAAAGACCACTCAGCACTGAGGATCCAGGTTCGAATCCCAATCTGGGTGGAGTTTCCATGTTCTCTTTCCGTGTCTGTGTGGGTTTCCTCCGGGTTCTCCGGTTTCCTCCCACAGTCCAAAAACATGGATCAAGGTCAATTGCATTCTCCAAATTGCCCCATATAGAGTGTGTCTCTGTGAGTGAGTGTGTGTCCAGTGATAGATTGGCACCCTGTCCTGGGTGTATCTGCCCAGCACCCGAAACGTTCTCCCTTGGATGGGCATGGGGAACACCCCCCCCCCACCACCACGACCCTAGTAGAGGATAAAGCGGAAGATAATGAATGAATGAATGAATTAAATATAACGGGGCGGTACGGTGGCTTAGTGGTTGGCATGTTCTCTTCTCAGCACTAGGGATTCCCGGTTCGAATCCCCATCTGGGTGGAGTTTCCATGTTCTCCCCGTGTCTACGTGGGTTTCCTCTGGGTTCTCCGGTTTCCTTCCACAGTCCAAAAACATGGATCAAGGTCCATGTTTATCCATTATCTTCTGCTTTATCCTCTACTAGGGTTGTGGGGGGAGGGGGGGAGGTTCCCCATACTCATCAGGGGAGAACGTTTCAGGCACTGGGCAGATACACCCAGGACTGGACACTGATGCATCCTGGGGGGACACTCACTCACACAAACCAGGGTCTCCAAAACCCTGGTCTTTAATACAGGATAATAAATGAATGAATGTATTTTCTTTAAATAACTTAAGAAAAAATAATCTTCCATACTCTATATGGGGCAATTTGGAGAATTCAATTGACCTTGATCCATGTTTTTGGACTGTGGGAGGAAACCGGAGAACCCGGAGGAAACCCACACAGACACGGGGAGAACATGGAAACTCCACCCAGATTGGGATTCGAACCGGGAAATCCCTAGTGCTGAGAGGAGAACATGCTAAGCACTAAACCACCATGCCGCCTCACAAATTATTTCTTTCTGAAAATTGTAAATAGCAGATCAGTGTGTTCACTCTGCAGCTCTGTCTGATTTCCTATTTATTTCATCACTCAGGTCAGTTATATCTAACTTCCATGTGTAAGGCCT
>JAFMOC010000360.1:15000-52500 GCA_019802505.1 Corydoras sp. C115 | reverse complement strand
GTGAGATTGATGTTAAAGGTGAGATTGAAGTTAAAGGTGAGATTGAGGTTAAAGGTGAGATTGATGTTAAAGGTGAGACTGATGTTAAAGGTGAGATTGATGTTAAAGGTGAGATTGATGTTAAAGATGAGATTGAAGTTAAAGGTGAGATTGATGTTAAAGGTAATATTGAGGTTAAAGGTGAGATTGATGTTAAAGGTGAGATTGAGGTTAAAGGTGAGATTGAGGTTAAAGGTGAGATTGATGTTAAAGGTGATATTGAGGTTAAAGGTGAGATTGATGTTAAAGGTGAGATTGAGGTTAAAGGTGAGATTGAGGTTAAAGGTGAGATTGAGGTTAAAGGTGAGATTGATGTTAAAGGTGAGATTGATGTTAAAGATGAGATTGAAGTTAAAGGTGAGATTGAGGTTAAAGGTGAGATTGAAGTTAAAGGTGAGATTGATGTTAAAGGTGAGATTGATGTTAAAGATGAGATTGAAGTTAAAGGTGAGATTGAGGTTAAAGGTGAGATTGAGGTTAAAGGTGAGACTGATGTTAAAGGTGAGATTGATGTTAAAGGTGAGATTGAGGTTAAAGGTGAGACTGATGTTAAAGGTGAGACTGATGTTGAAGGTGAGATTGATGTTAAAGGTGAGATGGCATTATTTGATTTTGGAAACTGCATCTGTAATGGCTGACATCCTGCAGACGTGTCAGGTGGAGGAGATGCATACATAACCATGATGAACCCATGCAGCTCTAGAACGTCACGTTATCAGAAGGTTCTGAAGCTCAGCGCTCCTGATGCTCTTGCGGTTGCAGTGCGTCTGATTAATCTTATAAATATCTAATGCCACCAAACTGCACCTGAACGAGTTTGCAGACATGGCTCTGTCTAGATTTCCTGCTAATCTGATAACCGAATAATATTAACATATTAACATTAACGAATTTGTTAAAAAAAACAACAAAAAAAAAGTTTAAATGAAAGTATAACAATATATATATATACATTCATTCATTCATTATCTCCTGCTTTATCCTCTATTAGAGTTGCGGTGGGGTTCCCCATGCCCATCCAGGGGAGAACATCTCGGGCGCTGGGCAGAGAGACCCAGGACAGGGTGCCAATCTATCACTGGGCACACACTCACACACACACACTCTATATGGGGCAATTTGGAGAATTCAATTGACTTGATCCATGTTTTTGGACTGTGGGAGGAAACCGGAGAACCCGGAGGAAACCCACGCAGACACGGAGAGAACATGGAAACTCCACCCAGATGGGGATTCGAACCGGGAATCTGTAGCGCTGAGAGGAGAACATGCCAACCAATAAGCCACCGTGCCGCCCATATATATATATATATATACACACACACACACACACACATACATATAAAATATCTATTAAAGGTAGGATGCTTCATTTGTAAACATTCAAAAAAATGCCAATAGTTCTTACACTTAGAGGATTTAATCCTCCACATTTAACACAGTGCACTGAAACACACACGTATACACACACTGAGTGAACTGCCTGCATTGTTGAAATAGCAATCCCCCAAAGTCAGACTGCACCAGACTCTTAAAGGGAACAGCAAGCCACACTGATTGGTTTATTGCACGTTGAGGGCAAAACACACCCCTGGATCACGTTGTTATGATAGTAAAGTCACACTGACACGCCCTTAATCAAACTGCAGTGTGTGGGGTTGATGGCTCGCTAAAGCACCTAAAATAAAGCCTGTTAAGCCGCTTGTAGGCATTGTAAAGAGTATATAAAGCCTATAAGGTATGTCAAATGTATATATAAATATATAATATATAATATATTATATTCATTCATTATCTCCCGCTTTATCCTCTAGTAGGGTCTCGGTGGGGTTCCCCATGCCCATCCAGGGGAGAACATTTGGGGCGCTGGGCAGATAGACCCAGTCCATCGCTGGGTGCACACTCACTCACACAAACACACTCTATATGGGGCAATTTGGAGAATTCTATTGACTTGATCCATGTTTTTGGACTGTGGGAGGAAACCAGAGAACCCGGAGGAAACCCACGCAGACACGGGGAGAACATGGAAACTCCACCCAGATGGGGATTCGAACCGGGAATCCCTAGTGCTGAGAGGAGAACATGCTAACCACTAAACCATGTGCTGCCCTATATATATATATATATATATCCATGTTTTTGGACTGTGGGAGGAAACTCGGACACGGGGAGAACATGGAAAATCTACCCAGATTGGATTTCGAAGCGGGTATCCCTAGCGCTGAGAGGAGAACATGCTAACCACTAAGCCACTGTGCCACCATATGCCATACATACTGTATCCTTTTTCATTCATTATCTCCCGCTTTATCCTCTATTAGAATCGCGGTGGGGTTCCCCATGCCCATCCAGGGGAGAACGTTTCGGGCGCTGGGCACACTCAGGACAGGGCGCCAACCTATCGCTGGACACACACTCACTCACACAGACACACTCTATATGGGGCAATTTGGAGAACTCAATTGACTTGATCCATGTTTTTGGACTGTGGGAGGAAACCGGAGAAGCCGGGCTGGCTGGCTGAGGTTCTCTGCACTGGCAGCTTTCAGAAAGAGATTTACTGAAAACAAATGCAGACGGCGGCATTCCCATGCCAACTCCGTCGTTGGCAGCACCTTCACTGGGTGACTATATTTAAGTCGTTGGTATTGTAATAGAAGCTGCCTGCCATTTTAACACAACCACCGAGGAGTGTCGAGACTGACGAAGGCTTCTCACGCATTTATCTTCAGTGGACGAGCTGATCGACAATCAGAGACCTTACAAAGCCATCGGGGGGCAGAAGTGAGAATGAGGTATGACGATGCATCCTGAACTTGCACAGACGTGGGGAGAACATGCAAATCCGACACACAGAAAGGCTGTTAGGTGACTAACTAAGACGTTCCATTCAGAGATTTGTAAATACTTCAACACAAACAGTGACCCTACAGAAGCTTTAATAAGTTCATCCATCCATTATCAGCATTGCGAGGAAACGGAAGAACCCAGAGGAAACCCACGCAGACAGAACATGGACACTCCACCCAGATTGGGATTCAAAGCTGTAATCTCCACGCTGAGAGGAGAACATGCTAATCACTAAACCAACGCGCCGCCTGTTTTAATAAGTTCCATCCATCCATTATCTTCCGATTTATCCTATATTAGGGTCGCGGGGGGGTTCCCCATGCCCATCCAGGGGAGAACGTTTCGGGCGCTGGGCAGATACACCCAGGACAGGACGCCAATCTATCTCTGGACACACACTCACTCACACACACACTCTATATGGGGCAATTTGGAGAACTCAATTGACCTTGATCCATGTTTTTGGACTGTGGGAGGAAACCGGAGAACCCGAAGGAAACCCACGCGGACACGGGGAGAACATGGAAACTCCACCCAGATGGGGATTCGAACCGGGAATCCCTAGTGCTGAGAGGAGAACATGCTAATCACTATGCCACCGTGCTCCCCCCTGTTCACATTACCATCCATCCATTATCTTCAGCTTTATGCTCTACGGACACCGGGGGGGGGGGGGGGGGGGGGTTCCCCATGCCCATCCAGGGGAGAACGTTTCGGGCGCTGGGCAGATACACCCAGGACAGGACACCAATCTATCACTGAACACACACTCACACACACACACACACTCTATATGGGGCAATTTGGAGAAGTCAATTGACTTGATCCACATTTTTGGACTGTGGGAGGAAACCGGAGAACCCGGAGGAAACCCACGCGGACACGGGGAGAACATGGAAACTCCACCCAGATTGGGATTCGAACCGGGAACCCCTAGCGCTGAGAGGAGAACATGCCAACCACTAAGCTCATGATGAAGATGATCTACTGAATTAATGACTGACATTCGTGACATGGGTGTTTCAGCGGTGGAACATCAAGAACCGCAAGATCACACTTCCTGAGTGTCAGTGCTCTGAGACTCCTGAGTCAGCAAACCCCCGATGCAGATGCACGCTGAGACATCAGCGAAGCGAGGAAGAGGAAGCAGAGCGTCTGCCGAGAGCCGAGGCGTTATCTCCCATCACAGCCGCTTCAGACGTAAACAAGTCAGAGACGGAGGCCCCTGAGGTCCGTCTGCGAGTCCTCAGGATGAGCTGAAGTCTAAACCTGGCGTGTTGTGTCGGGTTCCGCGTGAATCGGATCAGGTGATCGTCCCGGGTTAATTAGAGCGGAACTCTGAGCCCGAAACCCGAGGCCGTCCACGTCCAGCGCTCCTCACCGATGTTCCACCACTGAGGATTTAAAGGAACGACTCCAAACAAAAGCAATGGTCATCCGATGAAGTCCAGGGAGGTGGGACGATTGCCCTCAAGCTCTGGGACACCCAGGGGCAACTGTCTAACAGAATGCTCCAACATCAAGAGTTCGTTAATGAAATTTGGCTCTACTAGGGTCGTGGGGGTGGGGGGGTGGTTCCCCATGCCCATCCAGGGGAGAACGTTTCGGGCCGATACACCCAGGACAGGACGCCAATCTATCACTGGACACACACACACTCACTCACACAGACACACTCTATATGGGGCAATTTAGAGAACTCAATTAACTTGATCCATGTTTTTGGATTGTGGGAGGAAACCGGAGAACCCGGAAGAAACCCACACGGACACGGGGAGAACATGGAAACGCCACCCAGATGGGGATTCGAACCGGGAATCCCTAGTGCTGAGAGGAGAACATGCCAACCACTAAACCACCGTGCCGCCCTCATACTGACTATATACCCTTTTAATCCATGTTTTTGGACTGTGGGAGGAAACCGGAGAACATGGAACGCAGGAGAACACGGGGAGAACATGGAAACTCCCAGATCAGGATTCGAACCGGGACTCCGTAGAGCTGAGAGGAGAACATGCTAACCACTACATAACCATGCACCCCTTTTTAGTTTTATTATCCATCCATCCATTATCTTCAGCTTTATCCTCTACTAGGGTCGTTGGCGGGGGGGGGAGGTTCCTCATGCCCATCCAGGGGAGAACGTTTCGGGCGCTGGGCAGATAGACCCAGGACAGGACACCAATCTATCACTGAACACACACTCACTCACACAAACACACATGGATCAAGGTCAATTGAATTCTCCAAATTGCCCCATATAGAGTGTGTCTGTGTGAGTGAGTGTGTGTTCAGTGATGGATTGGTGTCCTGTCCTGGGTGTATCTGCCCAGCGCCAGAAACGTTCTCCCCTGGATGGACATGGGGAACCCCCCACCGCCTGCAACCCTAATAGAGGATAAAGTGGAAGATAATGAATGAATGATGTATTAATAGAAGGGCGGCACAGTGGCTTAGTGGTTTAGCATGTTCTCCTCTCAGCACTAGGGATTCCCGGGTTCGAATCCCAATCTGGGTGGAGTTTCCATGTTCTCCCCGTGTCTGCGTGGGTTTCCTCCGGGTTCTCCGGTTTCCTCCCACAGTCCAAAAACATGGATCAAGGTCAATTGAGTTCTCCAAATTGCCCCATATAGAATGTGAGTGTGTCTGTGTGAGTGAGTGTGTGTCCAGTGATAGATTGGCGTCCTGTCCTGGGTGTATCTGCCCAGCGCCCGAAACGTTCTCCTCTGGATGGGAATGGGGAACCCCCCCCCGTGACCCTAATAGAAGATAAAGCTGAAGATAATGGATGGATGTAAATATTCTCATGGTCACTCTGTTCTAGTCTGAAGGTCAGTTCATGGTCACTCTGTCTGAAGGTCAGTTCATGGTCACTCTGTTCCAGTCTGAAGGTCAGTTCATGGTCACTCTGTCTGAAGGTCAGTTCATGGTCACTCTGTCTGAAGGTCAGTTCAGGTGAGGGACGAAATAAAACCAGCTCTAACACAAATACCAAATCTGACACCAGCATCTGAGAACCGATACAGTCATAAATACAGTCTGACCCGCGGAACGCAGGAAATCCTCTGCTTCAGAGCAATGTACACAGAACCCAGAACCCAGAACACAGAACACAGAACCCAGAACACAGAAACAGAACCCAGAACCCAAAACACAGAACACAGAACCCAGAACCCAGAAACCAGAACCCAGAACCCAGAACCCAGAACCCAGAAACCAGAACCCAGAACCCAGAACCCAGAACCCAGAACCCAGAACCCAGAACCCAGAACCCAGGACCCAGAACAGCTGAGGACGAATGGAAGGGTCCCTTAATTCATTACAGCGGAACCTGAAATCCACAGACAGCACACTTTTAAACACGCTTCATACACTGTTCTTATCCTTAAAGCATCAGGAAACGGATTCAGACTGACCAGAACGTACAGAACCGTCCAACGTCCAGTAGATTATTTCTATAGTGCTTTTTACAATAGTGTGTTGTCACTTGAGGCGGCACTGTGGCTTAGTGATTAGCATGTTCTCCACTCAGCGCCAGGGATTCCCGGTTCGAATCCCAATCTGGGTGGAGTTTGCATGTTCTCCCCGTGTCCGTGTGGGCTTCCTCCGGGTTCTCCGGTTTCTTCCCACATTCCAAAAACATGGATCAAGTCAACTGAGTTCTCCAAATTGCCCCATATAGAGTGTGTTTGTGTGTGTTTGTGTGTGAGTGAGTGAGTGTGTATGTGAGTGTGCGTGTGAGTGAGTGAGTGTGTGTCCAGTGTGTCCAAGCCCTTGCTTGAGTTCTGACCCCGGTTCCTTCACCCTGCGGGGGGCCAGTTTTAAACGGATAATTTATGTTGGACCGATGACTGAAAATGGATCCCGGATAAATACCAGCAGTGTAACCTGCAGCCTCAGTAGGCATTCGAACCGTGCACACACACACACACACACACACACACACAGACACACACAGACACACACACACACACAGACACACACACACGCAAGCAAACACAGACGTATGCAACTGGCTTAAAAAAAAAGATTTAACGATTTTCCATTAATTAAAATATCCATTAAGAACGAACAAGAACCATACGAAGATACTGACTACATAAAACCTGCCCTTAATACACACTCACACACAAACACACACACACACACACTCACACAAACACACACAAACACACACACACAAACACACACACAGATCCATAGAGACACACACACACACAAACACAAACACACACACAGATCCATAGACACACACACACACACACAAACACACACACAGATCCATAGAGACACACACACACACAAACACAAACACACACACACACACACACACACACACACAAACACACACACAGATCCATAGAGACACACACACACACAAACACAAACACACACACAGATCCATAGACACACACACACAAACACACACACAGATCCATAGAGACACACACAAACACACAAACACACACACACACACACACACACACACACACACACACACACACACACACAGATCCATAGACACACACACACACAAACACACAGAGATCCATAGAGAGACACATACACACACACAGAGACAGACACACAAACACAGGCACGCACACACACACACACACACACACAAACACAGACACACACACACACACACACACACACACACACACACACACACACACACACACACACACAAACACACAGACACAGACACACACACACAAACTCACACACACACACAAACACAGACTCACACACAGATCCATAGACACACACACACACACACACACACAAACAGACACACACAAAAACACACACACAAACACAGACTCACACAGAGATCCATAGACACACACACACAGAGACAGATACAGACACTCACACTTCACATAGAGATCCATAAACACACACACACACACACACAGAAAGACAGACAGACTGACAAACACTCACAGACACATAGAACACACACACAAAGACACATAGACACACACACACACACAAAGACACACACATCCATCCATAAATAAACACACACACACACACTTTACTTACTTCTTCAGGACTCTGCTAAGTAACTAAGCATATTTTAAAATGTATTATATGTTCGAATCCCAATCTGGGTGGAGTTTCTATGTTCTCCCCGTGTCCGCGTGGGTTTCCTCCGGGTTCTCCGGTTTCCTCCGACAGTCCAAAAACATGGATTCCAGCTAAATTCACTTTAATTTCCTCTATATATAATTATGTATTGGCATCCTGTCCTGGGTGTATCTGCCCAGCGCCTGAATGTTCTCACCAGGATAGGCATGGGGAACCCCCCCCGACCCAAGAACACTGAGAGGAGAACATGCTAACCACTAAGCCACCGTGCCGTCCACAACCAAACTATCCATTCATCCGTCCATTATCTTCAGCTTTATCCTATATTAGGGTCGCGGGGGGGTTCTCTATGACCATCCTGGAGAACGTTTCGGGCGCTGGGCAGGTACACCCAGGACAGGACATCAATCTATCACTGAACACACACTCACTCACACACTTACACAGACACTCTATATGGGGCACACCCACATGGACACTGGGAGAACATGGAAACTCCACCCAGATTGGGATTCGAACCGGGAATCTCTAGTGCTGAGAGGAGAACATGCCAACCACTAAGCCACCATGCCGCCCTGCACCCAAACTACCCCCCCCCCCCCCCCCGGTTTATACTAAGATCTTAAACATCCACACACAGATTAAAAGGTTCTCGTCAGGTAATGCTGTTTGCTCTCTCAGATTGTAGCATCGTTAAACCCCGGCACAGACGGGACCACATTCTAAACTATAATTAGCCCACCCATGTGTGGGGCAGAGTGCGGGGGGGGGGTGTTGCTGGGTGGCTCTCTCAGTCTATCTGCCCCCCTGCACTCCAGCTTTACTCTACTCTCTTTACAGCATCAGCCGTAATCACATGTCCCTCAGGTTTACGCTCTTTTACTCAGGCTACAACAACATGATTCATCCGAGTCCAGAAACTAAACGAATACAACTCGGTGGCGCCATCTATTTTTGGGGCCGGATGGCAAAACTGTCAGGAATAGACATTCTGTGATGTACCCCAGTGGGTGCCATGGTTATTACAGGGAAGGGTTTGATGGAGGTGCATTGGATGGGTGTGGCAGCTCAGTAGTTGGGTGATGGGCTATCAGTCAGCAGGTTGTGGGTTTAAATCCCAGGTCCACTGAGGTTACCCATGCACCTCCATCAAACCCTTCCCTTTAATAACCATGGCAACCACTTGGTTACATCACAGGTCCAATGAAGATACCAATGTGGTAATTACCAACATATATATATATATATATTCATTCATTCATTATCTTTCGCTTTATCCTATATTAGGGTTCCCCATGCCCATCCAGGGGAGAACGTTTCGGGCGCTGGGCAGATACACCCAGGACAGAACAGCAATCTGGACACACACTCACTTACACCACATCACTGGACACACACTCACTCACACAAACACACTCTATATGGGGCAATTTGGAGAATTCAATTGACTTGATCCATGTTTTTGGACTGTGGGAGGAAACCGGAGAACCTGGAGGAAACCCACATGGACACGGGGAGAACATGGAAACTCCACCCAGATGGGGATTCGAACCGGGAATCCCTAGTGCTGAGAGGAGAACATGCTAACCACTAAGCCACCGTGCCGCCACTATATATACACTATACACACACACACACACACACATGACATTACTTACTTCTTAAGGACTTAAGGACTCTACACTTTAAACCCCTCTACACCGTTACGTTCTAAGGAACTAAGCACATTATTTAACAATACACTATAGATAAAGCACACCTGTCCCTCAGTGCTGGGGATCCAGGTTCGAATCCCAATTTGGGTGGAGTTTCCATGTTCTCCAGCACTAAGAACCAAGATTTCATCCTTAAAAACCAACTCAACAGAGAGTTTTTGTCTTGCCACTGTCGCTTTGGCTTGCTCTTTGGGGGGTCAGGCTGTAAAGCTGCTTTGGGATTAAACTGAACTTCATGTAAGCATTTACAGGTGGTGCATTCATCCATCCATCTGGTAATATACACACACACACACCCACACCCATCCACCCACATTCACACACACACACACACACCCACCCACCCACATTCACACACACACACACACCCACACCCATCCACCCACATTCACACACACACACACACACACCCATCCACCCACATTCTCACACACACACACACACACACACACACACACACACACACACACACACACACACACCCATCCATCCACCCACATTCACACACACACACACACACACACACACCCATCCATCCACCCACATTCACACACACACACACACACACACACACCCATCCACCCACATTCACACACACACATACACACACACCCATCCACCCACATTCACACACACACACACACACACACACACACACACACACACACATCACACCACACACACACACACACACCCATCCATCCACCCACATTCACACACACACACACACACACACACACACACACCCATCCATCCACCCACATTCACACACACACACACACACACACACACACACACACACACACCCACCCATCCACCCACATACACACGCACACACACACACACACACACACACACACACACACACCCATCCACCCACATTCACACGCACACACACACCCATCCACCCACATTCACACACACACACACACACACACACACCCACACCCATCCACCCACATTCACACACACACACACACACACACACACATCCATCCACCCACATTCACACACACACACACACACACATCGACCCACATTCACACACACACACACACCCACACCCATCCACCCACTTTCACACACACACACACACACACACCCATCCACCCACATTCTCCCACACCACACACACACACACACACACACACACACACACACACACACACACACACACACTCACACGACACTTTAAAATCCTGTCCACCACTAAGCATTTATAGGTGGTGGTGCATTCATCCATCCATCTAGTAATACACATCCACACAGTCACCCACCCACCCACTCACACCCACACACACCCACCCACCCACCCACACACACACCCACCCACCCACCCACCCACATCCACCCACCCACCCACACTCACACGACACTTTATAACCCTGTCCACCGCTAAGCATTTACAGGTGGTGGTGGTGCACCAATGGCTGCCAGGCTGCAGAGCTCATGCTATAGCAGAGCCAGCTTTAGTGGCTCCATGTGAAAGTACTCAGACAAACAGGGGGGGGGGGTGCACGAGAGGGTGCACGCATTCAGATTTAGGTTCTAACGTCTGATCTGTTGATTGGACGTGTTTGAGGTTGTCGGGCTGAGTCAGGGTGTTCGTGTTTTTGGGAACTGAGGTACCGATGGCATATTAATTTGCGGTCTGTGATGATATCTCGCACATTCTGTCACCATCTGTTGAGTAGTTCCAGTTAAAGTGGAACCTCTCAATAGAAACGCAGCAAAGCCTCCGTAGAGCTTCACCTTTCAATCTTATTATAGATATAGTTATAATGTCTTTATTATTTTATATTATTTGAATCTGATCTTAACGCAGGTTTGGATTTGATCTCAGGCCAGATTGTGAAATGTTAAGCAAACTTCTGATTGCTTTCAGTTTCCTGTCACATGCTCACAGATTTATAATATTAAATGCAATCTGTTCATCTGTCTGTTTCCTGTCTGACGATCAGAGAGAAGATTTAACTCTCTGCTTTACTGCAAAACTAACTTTCTGGCCTTTTGTCATGGAACTGCAGATTATATATATATGTTCTCCTCTCCTCTCAGCGCTAGGGATTACCGGTTCGAATCCCAATCTGGGTGGAGTTTCCATGTTCTCCCCGTGTCCATGTGGGGTTCCTCCGGGTTCTCCAGTTTCCTCCCACAGTCCAAAAACATGGGTGAAGATCAACTGAGTTCTCCAAATAGCCCCATATAGAGTGTGTCTGTGTGAGTGAGTGTGTGTGTCCATCCCCAGGATGTGCATGGGGAACCCACCGTGACCCTAGTAGAGGATAAAGTGGAGGATAATGGATGGATGGATATATATATATATATTTTTACTGTTAAGCCCATCCATCTATTATCCTCCTTTTCAAATAATTCTAGGGTCCCAGGGCGTTCACCACAGTGCTGGGTGGATACACTCATGACGGGGCGCCAATCCATCACTGGGCACCCACACTATATACTGTAACAGGGGCAATTTAGAGTAGCCAGTTTTTCTTAAATACATGTCTTTGGACTGTGAGAGAAAACTGGAGAACCCGGAGGAAACCCACACAGACACCAGCTCGGGATTCGAACCTAGATCCACAGCGCTGAGACGTTGGACGTGCCAACCATTAAAGCACCAGTAATCCTTAATTTGCTGACTGTCCTAAAGATTTCAAACTTTTGCTTTAACATATTCCAAAAACATGGATCAAGGTCAATTGAATTCTACAAATTGCCCCATATAGAGTGTGTGTGTGTGAGTGAGTGTGTGTCCAGTGATAGATGGGTGTCCTGTCCTGGGTCTATCTGCCCAGCGCCCGAAACGTTCTCCCCTGGATGGGCATGTGGAACCCCCCCCCCCCCCTTCCCACGACCCTAATAGAGGATAAAGCTGGAAGATAATGGATGGATGACGTTTAAATGGAAAAGTCTATTAGACCTGGAGTTTTTTTGGATTAAACTTTAATAAGATGTAATCATAATCATAATTTATTATTTACTGTCGTGATCTGCCCCCCCGCACGCGTTCATATACCCCTCTGTGCTAAAGCTGGCGTGTAAGAGCCGTTTGGCAAATAGTTGGCTCGTATCAGACGGTGTAGGATGAAGACTCCCGTTTTATCCGCCGTATATCAGCTGGAAACATCAGAATCCTGCAGGCTTAGGAATTTAGAGTTGCTGAATAAGCACATCAGTGTAACTATAACCACCGCGTGTATAAATCAACGGAACAAACACAAACTCTGCCGTGTTCTAGTTAGCTGGATGATTTAAACCCGAGAGAACCTCCTGAGAGAAGGCTGCTCAATCCGTTTTCCGAGGTTTATGTCGGATTCTGATCGTTAGGGTTCTGATTTTAATTAATGATTCCTCTCAAGAGCCTTAATGCTTCTTAACTGTTCTCTGATTGACTGTGGGAGGAAACCGGAGAACCCGGAGGAAACCCACACGGACACGGGGAGAACATGGAATCTCCACTCAGAATGGGATTCGAATCGGGAATCCCCAGCGCTGAGAGGAGAACATGCCAACCACTAAGCCACCATGCCGCCCTGCTTAAATATCAGTTTTAAATATATTTTTTTAGTTAAATCCATCCATTATCTTCCTCTTTATCCTCTATTGGGGGGGGGGGGGGTTCCCCATTCCCATCCAGAGGAGAACGTCTCGGGCGCTGGGTAGATACACCCAGGACAGGACACCAATCTATCACTGGACACACACTCACTTAGACACACTCTATATGGGGCAATTTTGAGAATTCAATTGACTTGATCCATGTTTTTGGACTGTGGGAGGAAACCGGAGAACCCGGAGGAAACCCACACGGACACGGGGAGAACATGGAATCTCCACTCAGAATGGGATTCGAATCGGGAATCCCCAGCGCTGAGAGGAGAACATGCCAACCACTAAGCCACCATGCCGCCCTGCTTAAATATCAGTTTTAAATATATATTTTTTAGTTAAATCCATCCATTATCTTCCGCTTTATCCTCTTTATCATCTATTAGGGTCGTGGGGGGTGGTTCCCCATTCCCATCCAGAGGAGAACGTCTCGGGCGCTGGGTAGATACACCCAGGACAGGACACCAATCTATCACTGGACACACACTCACTCACACACACTCTATATGGGGCAATTTGGAGAACTCAATTGACCTTGATCCATGTTTCTGGACTGTGGGAGGAAACCGGAGAACCCGGAGGAAACCCACACGGACATGGGGAGAACATGGAAACTCCACCCAGATTGGGATTCGAACCTTGAATCCCCAGCGCTGAGAGGAGAACATGCCAACCACTAAGCCACCGTGCCGCCCTCAATTAAATCATAATTTTATTAAATGTCAGGATATTTATTGCTGGAACGTGAAACATCCCGATACATCAGTACTACCGGCGGCAGGGTGGCAAGCAGCACCACCACGTTCTCGATTTAATTAAATGGAAGAACAAACAAGGTGCTTTAGTGTAAAGTTAGCATGTTCTCCTGATGTTGGTAGGTTTTCTCTTCTTGTTCAGGGATATAGACATCAGCTGAATTTAAGACAGCATGTCGCCGTGGTGTGAATGTGTTTATTGGTCTAGTGACATTTCCAAGGTGTTCCCTTACCTTCCTCAATTAAAGCACTAGAACAGGAACCAACACCTACAATAAAACTTTATCTAACTTTTAACCTTAGAACATTCATTATTATTATTATAATTATTAACATTATTATTATTCATTCATTCATTATCTTCCGCTTTATCCTCTATTAGGGATGCGAAGGGGGGGGGGGGGGGGGTTCCCCATGCCCATCCAGGGGAGAACGTTTCGGGCGCTGGGCAGATACACCCAGGACAGGACACCAATCTATCACTGGACACACACTCACTCACACACACACACTCTATATGGGGCAATTTGGAGAACTCAATTGACCTTGATCCATGTTTTTGGACTGTGGGAGGAAACTGGAGAACCCGGAGGAAACCCATCCACCCAGATGGGGATTCGAACCGGGAACCCCTAGCGCTGAGAGGAGAACATGCTAACTATTAAGCCACCATGCCGCCCTCATTATTATTATTATTATTATTATTACTATTAACATTAACATTATTATTATTATTATTATTATTATTATTATTATTATTACTATTATTAACATTATTATTAATATTATTATTATTATTATTACTATTATTAACATTATTATTATCATTATTATTATTATTATTATTATTACTATTAACATTAACATTATTATTATTATTAACATTATTATTATTATTATTATTATTATTATTATTAACATTATTATTATTATTACTACTATTATTAACATTATTATTATTATTATTATTATTATTATTATTACTATTATTAACATTATTATTATTATTAACATTAACATTATTATTATTAACATTATTATTATTATTATTATTATTAACATTATTATTATTATTACTACTATTATTAACATTATTATTATTATTATTATTACTATTATTATTATTATTACTACTATTATTAACATTATTATTATTATTAACATTAACATTATTATTATTAACATTATTATTATTATTATTATTAACATTATTATTATTATTACTACTATTATTAACATTATTATTATTATTAACATTAACATTATTATTATTATTATTATTATCATTATTATTATTGTTATTATTATTATCATTATTAATCCATCCAGGGGAAAACGTTTCGGGCGCCAATCTATCGCTGGACACACACTCACTCACACAGACACACTCTATATGGGGCAATTTGCAGAACTCAATTGACTTGATCCATGTTTTTGGACTGTGGGAGGAAACCGGAGAACCCGGAGGAAACCCACGTGGACACGGGGAGAACATGGAAACTCCACTCAGATGGGGATTCAAACCTGGAATCCCTAGCGCTGAGAGGAGAACATGCCAACCACTAAATTAATTCTTAATACACTGCTGCTATTGAGTATTATGGGATATAATTAGAGAATTCTCTTTAAATATCAAACACTCTGGTCGTCTGTAGCGTGTAGAGAGTTTGGAAACAAGTTCAGAGGTTGTTGCGAGAACCTTTGGATATAGCTCCTGGCAGCTCGCTGAGACGTTCTAATGCCGAATGTGGAATGTAGAGCCGAACCCTGCGGAGGAATGTCTATCCGTTTTCAACATGGGGGTTGGAAATATCACATTGATGGTTCCATAGCCAATCAGATGTTTCTTACTCGCTGCTGTACAGATCCCATGGGTCTACAGACCAATCTAGAAGGTTCTACCATGAAAGCATGTTCTACTCACCAAAGGAAACAAGGTACAAGGTGTCAGAACCCGTGCAGGTTGATTAAAGGTTATCTCAGTAACCTGCTGCTGTACAGATCCCATGGATCTACAGACCAATCTAGAAGGTTCTACCATGAAAGCATGTTCTACTCACCAAAGGAAACAAGGTACAAGGTGTCAGAACCTGGGCAGGTTGATTAAAGGTTATCTCAGTAACCTGCTGCTGTACAGATCCCATGGATCTACAGACCAATCTAGAAGGTTCTACCATGAAAGCATGTTCTACTCACCAAAGGAAACAAGGTACAAGGTGTCAGAACCCGGGCAGGTTGATTAAAGTTTATCTCAGTAACCTGCTGCTGTACAGATCCCATGGATCTACATACCAATCTAGAAGGTTCTACCATGAAAGCATGTTCTACTCACCAAAGGAAACAAGGTACAAGGGTTTCAGAACCCGGGTAGGTTGATTAAAGGTTATCTCAGTAACCTGCTGCTGTACAGATCCCATGGGTCTACAGACCAATCTAGAAGGTTCTACCATGAAAGCATATTCTACTCACCAAAGGAAACAAGGTACAAGGGTTTCAGAACCCGGGCAGGTTGATTAAATGTTATCTCAGTAACCTGCTGCTGTACAGATCCCATGGATCTACAGACCAATCTAGAAGGTTCTACCATGAAAGCATGTTCTACTCACCAAAGGAAACATGGTACAAGGGTTTCAGAACCCAGGTAGGTTGATTAAAGGTTGTCTCAGTAACCTGCTGCTGTACAGATCCCATGGATCTACATGTTCTACTCACCAAAGGAAACAAGGTACAAGGTGTCAGAACCCGTGCAGGTTAATTAAAGGTTATCTCAGTAACCTGCTGCTGTACAGATCCCATGGGTCTACAGAACAATCTAGAAGGTTCTACCATGAAAGCATGTTCTACTCACCAAAGGAAACAAGGTACAAGGTGTCAGAACCCGGGCAGGTTGATTAAAGGTTATCTCAGTAACCTGCTGCTGTACAGATCCCATGGGTCTACAGACCAATCTAGAAGTTTCTACCCTGAAAGCATGTTCTACTCACCAAAGGAAACAAGGTACAAGATGTCAGAACCCATGCAGGTTGACTAAAGATTATCTCAGTAACCTGGCTCTGACTGGAATTCGAACCAGACTGTGAGGTTCTCACCTGATAGATCAGCACTTTGAAGTTCTTCCTCTTGAGCAGCTCCTGCTCGTTGTTCTCCAGCTTCCGGATCTGCCCCACTTGCTTATCGAGGTCGTTGCGCACCGATTTGACGTTGACGTTCACCTTGCGCACCTTGTCCAGGAGCTTGCTGACCGTACCGCTCGTACCGTCCTGGCTCTTGGCCAGCTTGCCCAGCTCGCTCTTGATGCCGCTCATGCTCTTCTCCATCTTCTCCTGCCGGCTCTCCAGGCCGTTCTGGGTCAGCTGGATCCGGTCCACCACGCCGATTATTTTGTCCAGCAGGGCCAGAATCATCAAGCCGGTGGCCTCCGACTCGGCTATCTGGGCGTCCAGTCCTATCTTCAGGTCGCCTTCCTTGGACGGTTCAGGGTCGTCAACGTCCTCGTCGTCCTCGTCATCTGAGGATTGGTGTCTTCGGTTGGACACCGGCGTCGTCAGGGAGGGCTTGGCTGCGGCGGTCACTAAAGCCACCTCATCGTCGTCGTCGTCAGAGATTTCCAGACGCTCCACTCTGAGGTCGGTGTTAGCCATGGCCGGCGGTCAGGTGGGAAATGGCCAGCGAGAAGCCTCTTGCGAGCTGTTGAACGTCCAGACGTACGGCCAAAGCTCACACGCAGGAGCCGAGGTGCAGGAACGCAGCCGTGGGGGTAAAAATAAGGCACTAAAAAAAGCTCAGTGACAGCAGACACCCCGGGGGCAAGCCGGAGCCAACTTACACCGGTCTGACGACTCCTCCCGCCTTTCCCGCACGAGTCCAGGGTCCGTGCTGGACATCAATACTCCCCGGCTTCAGCCTCTGAGAACGTCCCTCGTCCGGGTTCTCGCGCCGGTTCTCTTCCAGGACTGAGGTGGACACGCTCTCGCAGTCAGCACCAAGATATGAGTGAGAGCACTCTCACACGGCATGACCGCTGGTGGAGCCCTCCCGTCAAATCCCCTCTCCTGGGCCTTTGGACCGCCTCCCGACGCCGTGATTTACCGTAAGGCCACGCCCACACTGACCGGCCCGTGCCACGCTGTTTTGGTTCTCGGGTGTGAAAGAGACGCTTAAAGTTATGGCATCGCAAAAACACATACTGCAACGCTGAGGTCACTGATATTTGGGGATTACTCTGTAAAGCTACCGCGAAGACCAATTACCAACGGAACATCAACGGAACCCAAATCATTAAACCATTCAGGGTTCTTCTGTTCATATCTGTTAGACACATATGGACCAAATATTAACTAATAAGGGTGGCTTAGTGGTTGGCATGTTCTCCTCTCAGCGCTAGGGATTCCCGGTTCGAATCCCAATCTGGGTGGTTTCCATGTTCTCCCCGTGTCCACGTGGGTTTCCTCCGGGTTCTCCGGTTTCCTCCCACAGTCCAAAAACATGGATCAAGTCAATTGAATTCTCCAAATTGCCCCATATAGTGTGTGTGTGTGTGTGTGTGTGTAATGGTGGCACGGTGGTTTAGCATGTTCTCCTCAGCGCTAGGGATTCCCGGTTCGAATCCCGAATCTGCGTGGAGTTTCCATGTTCTCCCCGTGTCCTCATAGGTTTCCTCTGGGTTCTCCGGTTTCCTCCCACTGTCTAAAAACAAGGATTCCACGTAAATAGGCTGCTCTAAATTGCCCCATATAGTGTGTGTGTGTGTGTGTGTGTGTGTGTGTGTGTAATGGTGGCACGGTGGCTTAGTGGTTAGCATGTTCTCCTCTCAGCACTGGGGATTCCCGGTTCGAATCCCAATGTGGGTGGAGTTTCCATGTTCTCCCCGTGTCCGTGTGGGTTTCCTCCAGGTTCCCCGGTTTCCTCCCACAGTCCAAAAACAAGGATTCCATGTAAATAGGCTGCTCTAAATTGCCCCATATAGTGTGTGTGTGTGTGTGTGTGTGTAATGGTGGCACGGTGGCTTAGTGGTTAGCATGTTCTCCTCTCAGCGCTAGGGATTCCTGGCTCGAATCCCAATCTGGGTGGAGTTTCCATGTTCTCCCCGTGTCCTCATGGGTTTCCTCCGGGTTCCCCGGTTTCCTCCCACAGTCCGAAAACGGTGATCAAGGTCAATTGAAGGCTCCAAATTGCCCCATATATAGTGTGTGTGTGAACTGCTGTTCCTCTTGCTGGAATAGAACGTGGACTTAACCAGCGGGTTTCCCAGTGCGCACAATTTACATATTAATTCTGTTTAATCACCTCGCCAAACGAACAAATCAGAAACGTGAAACGGATTCTCCAGCCTGTCATTTATTGATGAGAACATGCACATCAGAACGTCTACATTCTAGAGTTTACACATCGGAACGTCTACGTTGTAGAGTTTACACATCGGAACGTCTACGTTCTAGAGTTTAAACATTGGAACGTCTACATTCTAGAGTTTAAACATTGGAACGTCTACGTTCTAGAGTTCACACATAGAAACGTCTACGTTCTAGAGTTTAAACATCGGAACGTCTACGTTCTAGAGTTTATACATCAGAACATCTACGTTCTGGAGTGTACACATCAGAACATCTACGTTCTAGAGTTTAAACATCGGAACATCTACATTCTAGAGTTTACACATTGGAACGTCTACGTTCTAGAGTTCACACATTGGAACGTCTACGTTCTAGAGTTTAAACATCGGAACATCTTCACTCTAGAGTTCACACATTGGAACGTACACATCAGAACGTCACACACATCGGAACGTCTACGTTCTGGAGTTTAAACATCGGAACATCTACGTTTTAGAGTTTAAACATCGGAACATCTACGTTCTGGAGTTTACACATTGGAACGTCTACGTTGTAGAGTTTACACATCAAAATGTCTATGTTCCGAAGTTTACACATCGGAATGTCTACGTTCTAGAGTTTGCACATCAAAACGTCTATGTTCTGAAGTTTACACATCGGAACGTCTATGTTCTAGAATTTAAACATCGGAACGTCTACATTCTAGAGTTCACACATCGGAACGTCTACGTTCTGGAGTTCACTCATCGGAACGTCTACGTTCTGAAGTTTACACATCGGAACGTCTACGTTCTAGAGTTTCCTTGGTGTATTAACCCTTCAGCCTCAGTGTTGTTTTGATAACAGCTGTATTTAAAGCTATTTAAAGAACCCAAAGCAAACAGAACCTATGAAAGCGGCAGAAGCTCCATGTGATTCGTTAGTCGCTCATTAAAAGCTTATTAACGAGCCCCAAGGAAATCCACTACCACAACAGAAATACGAAATATTAAATATCAAACACAACCTCATCCAAAATCCCGCGTCTGAACGTTAGAACGCCATCAGTGGGATTTCGGTCACCCGACACGCGGCCCGATCCTTCAGATGTGTTAACTTTGAGTCGGGTTCTAAAGGGCATCTACATATCTGTAAATAAATGAAGGTGCTGGGTTCTGCGTTCAGTCCTGGTGATGCACACGAGCAGAAACGTTACACAAACACATAAATAACTACCGTGTAAAGAACAAACCAGGAAAGACAGAAGCATCATTACGCCGTAGCTTCACACCATAACGCAAACTTAACATTTAAATAACCTATAACTAACGCTCGGCAGAGTTCACACATCGGAACGTCAACGTTCTAGAGTTCACACATCAGAACGTCTGCATTTTGAAGTTTACACATCGGAATGTCTACGTTCTAGAGTTTACACATCAGAACGTGTACGTTCTAGAGTTTAAACATCGGAACGTCTACGTTCTGGAGTTTACACATCGGAACGTCTATGTTCTGGAGTTTACACATCGGAACATCTACGTTTTAGAGTTTAAACTTCGGAACATCTACGTTCTAGAGTTTACACATCAGAACGTCTACGTTCTAGAGTTCACACATCGGAACGTCTACGTTCTAGAGTTTAAACATCGGAACGTCTACGTTCTGGAGTTTACACATCGGAACGTCTACGTTCTGGAGTTTACACATTGGAACGTCTACGTTCTGGAGTTTACACATCGGAACATCTACGTTTTAGAGTTTAAACATCGGAACATCTACGTTCTAGAGTTTACACATCAGAACGTCTACGTTCTAGAGTTTAAACATCGGAACGTCAACGTTCTAGAGTTTACACATCGGAACATCTACGTTCTAGAGTTTAAACATCGGAACGTCTACGTTCTGGAGTTTAAACATCGGAACGTCTACGTTTTAGAGTTTAAACATCGGAACGTCTACGTTCTAGAGTTCACACATCGGAACATCTACGTTTTAGAGTTTAAACATCGGAACATCTACGTTCTAGAGTTTACACATCAGAACGTCTACGTTCTGCGTTCAGTCCCGGTGATGCACACGAGCAGAAACGTTACACAAACACATAAATAACTACCGTGTAAAGAACAAAACAGGAAAGACAGAAGCATCATTACGACGTAGCTTCACACCATAACGCAAACTTAATATTTAAATAACCTATAACTAACGCTCGGCAGCTCCAGCTCACGTCATTCAGAGGAGGATTGTTTGAATGACGATCGGCTCGTTTGGTTTTCTAGAGGAATCTGTCTGATGATGAGAGAACCGACCATGTGGAGTTGACAAGCGTCTGCGCTGAGAGAGAGGGAGCTCTGCTGAACGGTCAGTCTTCAAACTTTCCTTCCAGGATGCCGTCGAAGGTGAAGGGCATGAACTTAAAGCCCTGACCCACGTAGAACTTATTCTGGAACTCCACCCTGCACAACGGAACAGCAAGACGCCGCGTTACGAGGCTTACAGAGCGGCTCTGACGTCATACATGTGTGCTATCAGTGTCTTGTTCTAACAAATATAGTATATTCATTCATTCATTATCTCCCGCTTTATCCTCTATTAGGGTCGCGGTGAGGTTCCCCATGTCCATCCAGGGGAGAACGTCTCGGGCGCTGGGCAGATAGACCCAGGACAGGGCGCCAATCCATCGCTGGGCACACACTCACTCAGACAGACACACTCTATATGGGGCAATTTGGAGAATTCAATTGACTTGGTCCATGTTTTTGGACCAGTATATATATACAGTATATAATCTAATGCTCAGAACCCCAATAGTAGCACCACAGAGCAGGGGGTATTTGGTTGGGGCATTAGTCCTATCCCAGCAGTGTCACTGAGGTGGAGAAATGAAACTACATATACATACATATATATATATATACACACAGCGATAGATTGGCATCCTGTCCTGGGTGTATCTGCCCAGCACCCGAAACGTTCTCACCTGGACGGGCATGGGGAACCCCCCCCACCCTAATAGAGGATAAAGCGGAAGATAATGAATGAATATATAGTATACAAAATTTGGACATTCTTGCATCATCATCTATTTCCTCCACTTATCATATAGATGGAGTTTGTAGTTTTATAATTGCAGTCTGTAGTCCGTCTGTGTTCTTTGTTGTTGTTAGTTCTGTTGGTTCTCTGTTCTTGAGGTCAGGAGCATCACAGAACAGGTATCATTTGGGTGGTGGATTGTTTATTGTCGGTTCTGCAGTGACACTGATGTGGTGAGGGGGGGTTAGTGTAGTTTCATTTCTCCACCTCAGTGACACTGCTGGGATAGGACTAATGCACCCACCAAATACCCCCTGCTCTGTGGTGCTACTATTGGGGTTCTGAGCATTAGAACAGAGTAAAGGGGACGTACACAGTATGTACTGTAGAGCACACACAGATGGACTACAGAATGGAATTGGAGAACTACAAAGTCCAGCTTTACAGGACGCGGACCTGAGAACATGGAGAATAAGAGGCGTGGTACAGTATATTAAAGCTTACCAGTGCAGTCGAATGGCGTGCAGGAAGGCTGACAAACCCTCCATCACCAACAGAATGAACACCGTCAATGTGGCGAAGACGGCGAAAATGAAAACCATGATGAAGAAGCCCACGAAGGATCTGCTGGAGAGACCAATGTGCAGAACCATGGACCACAAGACCTCGGACAGCTCTGTAAGGAACAGAACAGAAGGTGTGGTCGGTTTCCTGGAGGTGGAGTCAGATCTTCATCCTGGAACCTGGACATCAATTGGACTGTTGTGTCCTTAATGGACGTACAATTGGTTTTCCAGTTGTTAGAATTTTTCCATTTGGTAAATACGGGTCACATGATCATCACGCTATCTGTACATTAGTGTCCTACACTGTTGATGCTGCCCGGCCGCTCAAGGAGGATGAGACCCCCACTGAGTCTCGGTCCTCACAAGGTTTCTCTCTTAAAATAACAACAGAACAGGGAGTTTTGTCTTGCCGCTGTTGAAAAGAGGAAGGCGGCACGGTGGCTTAGTGGTTAGCAGGTTCTCCTCTCAGCACTAGGGATTCCCGGTTCGAATCCCCATCTGGGTGGAGTTTCCATGTTCTCCCCGTGTCCACGTGGGTTTCCTCCGGGTTCTCCGGTTTCCTCCCACAGTCCAAAAACATGGATCAAGTCAATTGAATTCTCAAAATTGCCCCATATAGAGAGTGTCTGTGTGAGTGAGTGTGTGCCCAGTGATGGATTGGTGTCCTGTCCTGGGTGTATCTGCCCAGCGCCCGAAACGTTCTCCCCTGGATGGGCATGGGGAACCCCACTGCGACCCTAATAGAGGATAAAGCGGGAGATAATGAATGAATGAATGAAAAGAGGGAAATGTTGGTAACATGACGGAATTAAAGAACAGTTCGTGAACATTATTTTAAGTCTGAGATGAAATGAAGACAGCAGGACGATCCGAAAATGTTGGAACAGCATAAAGCAGTGTCCTGTGTTTACACGGTGCGTTAATCATTAGGATTTTGTGATGACTGACCAAATAACACTCCCACATGGCTTTGGTCAGGAGTTAAAGTGGACGAAGAAATCCATCCATCCATTATCTTCCACTTTATCCTCTACTAGAGCCACGGGGGGGTTCCCCGTGCCCATCCAGGGGAGAATGTTTCGGGCGCTGGGCAGATACACCCAGGACAAAACAAACACATTCTACATGGGGCAATTTGGAGAATGCAATTGACTTGATCCAGGTTTTTGGACAGTGGGAGGAAACCGGAGAACCCGGAGGAAACCCATACGGACACGGGGAGAACATGGAAACTCCACCCCGATTGGGATTCGAACTTGAATCCCCAGTGCTGAGAGGAGAACATGCTAACCACTAAACCACAGTGCCGCCCTTCTAATAATACATCCATCCATTATTTTCCGCTTTATCCTCTACTAGAGTCACGGGGGGGGGTTCCCCATGCCCATCCAGGGGAGAACGTTTCGGGCGCTGGGCAGATAGACCCAGGACAGCACGCCAATCTATCTCTGGACACACACTCACTCACACAGACACACTCTATATGGGGCAATTTGGAGAATTCAATTGACCTTGATCCAGGTTTTTGGACTGTGGGAGGAAACCTGGAGAAACCGGAGGAAACCCACACGGACACGGGGAGAACATGGAAACTCCACCCTGATTGGGATTCAAACCTGGATCCCCGGTGCTGAGAGGAGAACATGCTAACCACTAAGCCACCGTGCCGCCCTTTTAATAATACATCCATCCATTATCTTCCGCTTTATCCTCTATTAGGGTCACGGGGGGGGGGGGGGGGGGGTTCCTCTTGCCCATCCAGGGGCGCTGGGCAGATACACCTAGGACAAGGGCGCCAATCTATCGCTGGACACACACTCACTCACACACACACACTCTATATGGGGCAATTTGGAGAATGCAATTGACTTGATCCATGTTTTTGGACTGTGGGAGGAAACCTGGAGAAACCGGAGGAAACCCACACGGACACAGAGAGAACATGGAAACTCCACCCAGATTGGGATTTGAACCTGGATCCCCGGTGCTGAGAGGAGAACATGCTTTAACTTTAAAACTTTGACCCATCACTGTATGATGTGTTCCCATGTGGGCCGGTCTTCATCGTCACAGAGATTGAAGCATTGGAAATTTTTTATCTATAAACCTGGATGGGCGTGAGGAACCCCCAAGCGGTTCTAGTAGAGGATGAAGCAGAAGATGATGGATGGATGGATGGATGGATATAATCCCACAGTGTGAAACCGTCTTAAGAGCAAAGTGAAGTACTCACGTGCATGAGCCAGACTCAGGGCCCACAGCCGCAGGTAGGACGCTGTGTTTGAGATGCAGCCCAGACAGTACTCTATAGTGTGAATGGCCTGATGTACTGCGACGTCGGCTAAATCAAACTGCAGGACAAAGAACAGAAACGAGGGGACAGTTTAGAAACCGGGGAAATAAAGTAATGACAATGATTTAGGGTAGGAGGGCAACAGTATCATATTTATGCGAAAGAGAGAATTAATATAATAAAAAAGCAGAAAATAAAAAATATCTATATACACAGCCAGGACAGGGTGCCAATCTATCACTGGACACACGCTCACACACTCTATATGGGGCAATTTGGAGAATTCAATTGACCTTGATCCATGTTTTTGGACTGTGGGAGGAAACCGGAGAACCCGGAGGAAACCCACGCAGACACAGGAAGAACATGGATACTCCACTGGGATTCAAACCTGGAATCCCTAGCGCTGAGAGGAGAATGTTTTTATATATATATATATATATATATATATATATATATATATATATATAAGTGGGTGGTTTAGTGGTTGGCATGTTCTCCTCTCAGCGCTAGGGATTCCCGGTTCGAATCCCAATCTGGGTGCAGTTTCCATGTTCTCCCCGTGTCCACGTGGGTTTCCCCGGGTTCTCCGGTTTCCTCCCACAGTCCAAAAACATGGATTAAGGTCAACTGAATTCTCCAAATTGCCCCATATAGAGTGTGTCTGTGTGAGTGTGTGTGTGTTCAGTGATAGATTGGCGCCCTGTCCTGGGTGTATCTGCCCAGCACCCAAAACGTTCTCCCCTGGATGGGCATGGGGAACCCCCCTCCAGAGAATGAATGAATGAATAAATAATTAAAAGAAAATATGAATTTTATTTATTAAAGTCAAATTAAAGCAGAATTATGAAAAAAGCTGAAAATAGATGTTCATTTATTGTAATATGCTGAGTAATCATTAAGCAGCTCGACGGGATTATATCGGGTTCCAACTCTTATTGGAGGCACATGATGATCCACAGATAATTCCTACATTCAGGTGGTTCATTAAAGGAGCGCTACCCAACACCAAAGCTCACCCACACCCACACACACCCACACACACCCACAACCAGCCACACCCACAACCAGACACCCACAACCAGACAACGAGGGCTCGGGAAGACGACGGCGTGTTCACAGGCGAAAACTGGATCTACACACAACAAGAACTCATCTTACCACTTCCTCTTCGGACTGCTTGAAACACACACACACACACACACACACACACACACACACACACACACACACACACACAGGATAGACGTAGGATTAGTTATGAAACTCAAATATAGAAAAGAGGTGAGGAAAGCAGTTTTAAGATCCTGCTTACTTAGAGACCTTATAGTATATATATATATATATATATATATATATATATATATATTTATTTATAATATTATATCATATTAATTTAATTTTTCAACCTTTTTTAGTTTAGTTTGTTCAACCTGGTCATATAAAATCAATATTATTAATTCAAAACAATAAATAAATTAATTAAAAACTCTATATAAATAAATTAAGTCAAACTTAAATGATCAAAATCATTTCATCATGTTCGCATGTTGGCGGCACGGTAGCTTAGTGGTTAGCACGTTCGCCTCTCAGCACTAGGGATTCCGCATGGGTTTCCTCCGGGTTCTCCGGTTTCCTCCCACAGTCCAAAAACATGGATCAAGTCAATTGAGTTCTCCAAATTGCCCCATATAGAGTGTGTCTGTGTGAGTGAGTGTGTGCCAGCGATAGATTGGCGTCCTGTCCTGGGTGTCTGCCCAGCGCCCGAAACGTTCTCCCCTGAATGGGCATGGGGAACCCCACTGCGACCCTAATATAGGATAAAGCGGAAGATAATGGATGGATGGATGGATGGACGGATGTTCGCTGGGCATCTAGGTTAGAATCCCATTGGCTTTAAGGGCTATCAATCTGAAGGTTGGGGGTTCAAATCCCAGGTCCACTGAAGTTCCCAATGTGGCTCCTTGAGCAAGAACCTTAACCCTCATTGCTCCAGGGATGTTGTGATTAACCCTGTGCTCACCTTGTAAGTCACTTTGGATAAAAGCGTCCAATAAATGACCAAATGTATATGTAATGTAAATAAAGTGAATAATGTCAGTATGCAACAGCAGTGTTGAGCTCTGCTAAGGAACCGTAGTGAACTCCAACCTCAAAATATCCTCTTGTGTAAGCATGTGGCTGCTGTGTTTGTGAGTCTGGTTGCTGTGGGAAGCAAGAGGCCAACCAGGATACCCCCCCCCCTCCAGACCGGCGCTGGTATGTAGGACAGATACGCTCTCAGTGACTCACTAACAGGAATGAAGACCAGCAAAGAGTTACCGGGGCATCACCTAATGGATGGTGAAATCCAATGAGTGGCCTTTACTGGAACTGAATGTTTATAGAGTAGCAGTTCCTTCAGGATAAACAGAACCGCTCAGGGTGAGAGCGTGAAGGGATGCAGCTGTATACAGAAGTTCTATAAACTAAGCTACTAAAGACAAGCACACAGAGACCGTCTGTCATCTCATTCTCTCTGAAAGACTTTCCATCAACAGTTTGGCCACGCCTCTTACTGTCCATGTTCTCAGGTCCACGTCCCGTAAAGCTGGACTTTGTAGTTCCATTCTGAGGTCCATCTGTGTGTGTTCTACAGTACATACTGTGTACGTCCCCTTTACTCTGTTCTAATGCTCAGAACCCCAATAGTAGCACCACAGAGCAGGGGGTATTTGGTGGGTGCGTTAGTCCTATCCCAGCAGTGTCACTGAGGTGTTTACAATCCACCACCCAATCACAACATCCCTGGAGCAATGAGGGTTAAGGGTTTTGCTCAAGGACCCACTTCAGTGGACCTGCGATTTGAACCACCAACCTTCAGATTGATCGTCCAACACCCTGACCACTGAGCTATCTTGCCCTGTTCTGTGATGCTCCTGACCTCAAGAACAGAGAACCAACAGTGTATATAGTATAGAACTCCATTCTGTAGTCCATCTGTGTGTGTCCTACAGTACATACTGTGTACGTCCCCTTTACTCTGTTCTAATGCTCAGAAACAACAACAACAAAGAACACAGATGGACTACAGTCTGCAATTATAAGGATTCCCGGCTAGGGATTCCCGGTTCGAATCCCAATCTGGGTGGAGTTTCCATGTTCTCCCCGTGTCCGCGTGGGTTTCCTCCGGGTTCTCCGGATTCCTCCCACAGTCCAAAAACATGGATTAAGTCAATTGAGTTCTCCAAATTGCCCCATATAGAGTGTGTCTGTGTGAGTGAGTGAGTGTGTGCCCAGCGATGGATTGGTGTCCTGTCCTGGGTGTATCTGCCCAGCGCCCGAAACGTTCTCCCCTGGATGGGCATGGGGAACCCCCCCGCGACCCTAATAGAGGATAAAGCGGGAGATAATGAATGAATGATGAATGAATGAATATAAGAGTCGGACGCAGCTTGCAAAATGATTTTCACGTTGCTGCTGGAACAAAACCGTGACCCTGAATCCAGCGTCCGTCTGATGACCGAGGACCGAGTGTGTGCTCGTCTCTCACCTCTGGCTCCTCCTCCGTGTTCTGGGCGAGTTGGTCGTGTTGGATGATCCCGGCTTCGTCCTCCGTAGGCCCGTTTCCCACCCGGATTCCACCGAAGTTCTGTGTGCCCTGAGGAGGGAGTGCCCTTCACTGTACAGACGGAACTTTGTAAAGTGTTCTCTAACAAACACTTGAGTGAATGAAATGTCTTGAGGTCTTACAAGGTGCTTCCTCCAGAGATACTGTCTGTGCAGAATCACCGTCTTCACGATGAGCATGCAGGGCACACACGCCACCGCAACCACCACCAGGAAACACTGGAATCCCATCTGGAGACGAGACATGAGGAGAAAGAGTCAAAAAAACAAAAAAAAAAAAAAAAAAGGAAAATTAATTGATGAAAAAAAAAGATTAATAATTATTAGAGATGTCGTTCTTCCCCGGAGGAGGGCGGCTACGTGGGAAACGGCGTCCCCTTTACTCTGTTCTAATGCTCAGAACCCCAATAGTTCTTTATTTGGTTGGTGCGTTATTCCTATCCCAGCAGTGTCACTGAGGTGTTTACAATCCACCACCCAAATTTACATTATATTTGGTCATTTATTGGACGCTTTTATCCAAAGCGACTTACAAGGTGAGCACAGGGTTCATCACAACATCCCTGGAGCAATGAGGGTTAAGGGTCTTGCTCAAGGACCCACATTGGTAACTTCAGTGGAGCTGGGATTTGAACTCCCAACCTTCAGATTGATAGCCCAACACCCTGACCACTGAGCTATCTTGCCCTGTTTTTAATAATAATTGTTAGAGATGTCGTTCTTCCCCGGAGGAGGGCAGCTACGTGGGAAACGGCCTACGCCGCTCGCGTCTAGTGAAGGCTTCCTGGGCACCGGCTATGCGGGGAATACTGCGTACGCCGGTCAACGGAAACACTCCCACGAGTACGACCTGCGCGGAGAAAGTACGCAGCGCCGCACCGTGGTTGAGCGCAGAAGGAGAAGTCCAGAAACACCGGGATAAAAACCAAACCGAATTTATTAATAAAAACTGGTGACGGAACACCAACAGAAAGGGGGGAACAAACGAACAAACTAACATCGGGGTATTAACCGCAAAACAAAGACGTGCACCGAAAAGAGGGAAAACGGAAACTAAATAACAAACCAACTAATCACGTGCACAGAAACAAACCAATCACCCCGCTGAGACAATTAAAAACCCAAACGAGGGACAGGTGCCCCAGGCCCCTGTGACAATAATAAAAAAAAAATAATAATAATAATTTAAAAATGTATTAATAAAAATTATTCATTCATTCATTATCTCCCGCTTTATCCTCTATTAGGGTCGCGGTGGGGTTCCCCATGCCCATCCAGGGGAGAACATCTCAGGCGCTGGGCAGATACACCCAGGACAGGACGCCAATCCATCGCTGGGCACACACTCACTCACTCACACAGACACACTCCATATGGGGCAATTTTGAGAATTCAATTGACTTGATCCATGTTTTTGGACTGTGGGAGGAAACCGGAGAACCCGGAGGAAACCCACGCGGACACGGGGAGAACATGGAAACTCCACCCAGATGGGGATTCGAACCGGGAATCCCTAGTGCTGAGAGGCGAACGTGCTAACGACTAAGCCACCGGAGAACCCGAGAGTTAACTAAAAAAAAAAAATGTATAAAAATATATAAATCATTTTTAAAATGTTAATTAATTACTTACAACTTATTTAATGAGAGTTAACAACTTAAATTGCTTTAACAATCAAAATCTAAAAAAGATTCTTACCACCCCTATATTGTGTTGAATGACTATCCTAAATTAATTCTGCATGTGAATTAGAAAATTTAGTAGAAAATGGGCAATTTATTACAGAAAACTAAATTAAGTAATTACCACTGATGTGTTAATTCATCGGTAATTAGTTTAATTGATTCATGTGTTGTCATGGACGATGAACAATTGTGGAAACTGTCAGCTTAGCGGGATCCATGATCCATGTTTTTGGACTGTGGGAGGAAACCGGAGAACCCGGAGGAAACCCACACAGACACGGGGAGAACATGGAAACTCCACCCAGATGGGGATTCGAACCGGGAATCCCTAGCGCTGAGAGGAGAACATGCCAACCACTAAGCCACCATGCCGCCCGGTGCTAATAATAATAATAATAATAATAATAATAATAATAATAATATGGCCAGCGATGGATTGGCGCCCTGTCCTGGGTGTTTCTGCCCAGCACCCGAGACGTTCTCCCCTGGATGGGCATGGGGAACCCCACCGCGATCCTAATAGAGGATAAAGCGGGAGATAATGAATGAATGAATGAATAATAATAATAATAATAATAATAATAATAAAGAAACGCTGGTAAAGAGCGCGGTTAAGTCTCCAAAAACTAAACTAAAGGGCGGGTCACCTGTCCTCTGTAGAGTGGTGGACTGTTTGGGTCATCGTATTTGAACAGGATCATGTTGATGAAAGCGATCAGAATGCTCGGAGCCTCTCTCGAGGTCTTGGCATCATATGCGGTCCACTTGTAGAAGACGAGCAGAATGAGATATCCAAACAGGCTGCTCATGAAGACAATCTCAGGGATGAAGCCCAGCCAGATGTTCAGGGGCTTCTTAAAATAGCTACACACACACACACACACACACACACACACACAGCTAGTTAAACAATCATTAATAAATGTGAATACAGTATATATTACCCCATGCTATATCACAATTCACTTATTTCCACTTCACAGTATGACGTTTTTGTTTTTCATGAAATTAATTACAAAAAAAAATCTCATGAACCTAACCATGCAATAAGTGAGGTATTATGGCGTGTTTGTGTGTGTGTGTGTGTATATATATATATATATATATATATATATATATATATATATATATATATATATATATATATATATATATATATATATATATATATATATCCATCCATCATAGGGTCGAGGGGGGTTCCCCATGTCCATCCAGGGAAGAATGTTTTGGATGCTGGGTAGACACACCCAGGACAGGACACCAATCTATCACTGAACACACACACACACTCACACACACACACACACACACACACACACACACACACACACACACACACACTCTATATGGGAAAATTTGGAGAACTCAATTGAGCTTGATCCATGTCTTTGGACAGTGGGAGGAAACCGGAGAACCCAGAGGAAACCCACGCAGACATAAGGAGAAAATGGACACTCCACATCGTGCTGAGAGCCAAACGTTCTAACCACTAAGCCACCATGCCAACCCCTATATAGGTTAAAATTACATTTCTGGGTGGAGTTTCTCCCCGTGTCCGCTTAAGTTTCCTCCGGGTTCTCCGGTTTCCTCCCACAGTCCAAAAAACATGGATCAAGGTCAATTGAATTCTCCAAATTGCCCCATATAGAGTGTGTCTGTGTGAGTGAGTGTGTGCCCAGTGATAGATTGGTGTCCTGTCCTGGGTGTATCTGCCCAGCGCCCGAAACGTTCTCCCCTGGATGGGCATGGGGAACCCCCCTACCCCCGCCCCTGTGACCCTAATAGTGGATAAAGTGGAAGATAATGGATGGATGATTAAGAGTGTGGAATAATGATTAAAAAATGAGAACTAAGGAACGTAACTACTATGCATTATATATATATATATGCAGAGAGCTCAGTTAAATAATACACACAGGGGTGAAACTTGAACCTACATGTGATTAAACAGACTGAGGGTGACTCCAAACATCATGTGTGTGACGCCCAAGATCACAGACATCTTCATCTTGTAGGAGTTCAGGAAGGTCAGCTTGTTGGAGGCCAGGTTCCAGATCTGTCAATAACAAGGCTTTTTAATATACATTAAATAAAATATATAATACAATATAATATATAGGTGTCAAATATAAAGTGGAAAAATAATGAAGAGCGAGGTGCGATCCTCACGGGGTCAATGCCGATGGGGTAGGGTCCCCCGAAAACTCCGGGAACGGCGGGGTCTAACTGCAGTAAGTGGTTGTCCCTCAGAGTGCTGTCCCTGTAGAGACAAGAGCAGTGAAGTACACTTATCCTCCGGTTAGAACACACTGATAAGAACCAGTGAGAGACATCTGAACATGCTGACGAGATGATGTGAGGAGAAATACAGTCACTATGGTAAAAACACGAGAAGGGGAACTGGGGAACGTGTCACAAGATCAATATGAAGGTAATAACACAGCCGCTTCTGCTTTTTATTCCTGTTAACTTAGAAAAATAAAGTAGGGAGATTTTTGTGTCGTGACTGAAGACAAATGTAAAGATGTGCGCGTGCGAGAGACGTACATGCAGCCTTTGTTTTTACCCTTTTTACTATGTTACTTTACTTTTACTTTATTGCATATTTTTAGTACCATCCATCCATCCATTATCTTCCACTTTATCCTCTATTAGGGTCTTGGGGGGTTCCCCATGCCCATCCAGGGGAGAACGTTTCGGGCGCTGGGCAGATACACCCAGGACAGGACACCGATCTATCACTGGACACACACTCACTCACTCACACACACTCTATATGGGGCAATTTGGAGAATTCAATTGACTTGATCCATGTTTTTGGACTGTGGGAGGAAACCGGAGAACCCGGAGGAAACCCATGAGGACACGGCGAGAACATGGAAACTCCACCCAGATTGGGATTCGAACCAGGAATCCCCAGTGCTGAGAGGAGAACATGCCAACCACTAAGTCGTATTTTTAGTATCATTTCACTGAGCTTATTGTTAATTTTTTATTTCCTCTTTTGTACATAATAGAGCATAGCAGCACGGTGGTTTAGTGGTTGGCATGTTCTCCTCTCAGCGTTTGGGATTCCCGGTTCGAATCCCCATCTGGGTGGAGTTTCCATGTCCTCCCCGTGTCCGTGTGGGTTTCCTCCGGGTTCTCCGGTTTCCTCCCACAGTCCAAAAACATGGATCAAGTCAATTGAGTTCTCCGAATTGCTCCATATAGAGTGTGTGTGTGTGATTGAGTGTGTGTCCAGTGATAGATTGGCGTCCTGTCCTGGGTGTATCTGCCCAGCGGCCAAAACGTTCTCCCCTGGATGGGCATGGGGAACCCCCCCCCCCCCACGACCCTAGTAGAGGATAAAGCGGAGGATAATGGATGGATATATTGAGTTCCACTCACGTCCAGCTGAGGTTCCCCTGCTCAAACATGGGCCGCACACTCCAGCTGGAACCGAAGACGTTCAGAGATTTGGAGAAGCAGTCGTTGTAGATGATTCCAGTGTAGATGGAGAAAATGCCCATCAGCAGAATGATGTAACGTCCAGAAAACACCATGCTAAACATCTGAGGGAACACGTTCTCGGTGAGATAAAGTGATTCTGAATGCTGGAAGATCTACCTGCAGTCAGACTTTACATTTACATTTAGCAGCTTTTATCCAAAGCGACAATGAGAACACAACTCAGTAGTTGAGAACCCAGCTACATTTATCCATCCATTATCTTCCGCTTTATCCTCTATTAGGGTTGGGGGGTTCCCCATGCCCATCCAGGGGAGAACGTCTCGGGCGCTGGGCAGATACACCCAGGACAGGACACCAATCTATCACTGGACACACACTCACTCACACAAACACACTCTATATGGGGCAATTTGAAGAATTCAATTGACTTGATCCATGTTTTTGGACTGTGGGAGGAAACCGGAGAACCCGGAGGAAACCCATGCGGACACGGGGAGAACATGCAAACTCCACCCAGATGGGGATTTGAACCCTAGTGCTGAGAGGAGAACATGCTAACCACTAAGCCACCGTGCCGCCCCAGCTACATTTATTTATTTATTCTTATTATTTGTTTTAATATCAGGTGTTGGGTGGAAAAGTGGCTTAGTGGTTGGCATGTTCTCCTCTAGGGGGATTCCCGGTTCGAATACCAATCTGGGTGGAGTTTCCATGTTCTCCCCGTGTCCGTGTGGGTTTCCTCCGGGTTCTCCGGTTTTCTTCCACAGACTAAAAACATGGATCAAGGTCAATTGAGTTCTCCAAATTGCCCCATATAGAGTGTGTGTGTGTGTGTGAGTGTGTGTCCAGTGATAGATTGGCGTCCTGTCCTGGGTGTGTCTGCCCAGCGCCTGAAACGTTCTCCCCTGGATGGGTATGTGGAGAACGTCTAAGGTGCTGGGCAGATACACCCAGCACCCAAAACGTTCTCCTCATGCCCATCCAGTGATAGATTGGTGTCCTGTCCTGGATGTATCTGCCCAGCGCCCGAGACGTTCTCCCCTGGATGGACATGGGGACCCCCCCCCCCCCCCCCCGCGACCCTAGTAGAGGATAAAGCAGAAGATAATGGATGGATGGATACGTTGGAAATTGTTCTAGGAACTATATAAATCTCAGTGCAGGTTCTCATTATTGAGGCAATCGGCTCCATGTTCCATTAAATAAGGAACTCTGCTAATAACGAAGTATATTTTTATTCTGGAGGAAGGAAAACGATTTCACAATTGCACGGCTTTATAATCGTTCCGTTCTCGATGTAATAATGCTTAATGAGCTGAAAAATACAGGAACTGAAATGAGGCCGTCTACCTCATTGTCGTTCTTCTGAGCGGTGAGGCGGTTCTCTCGCAGAACCAGGTAAAGAGCAGCGCAGGTCATCAGGAGGCCGTGGCCCAGATCCCCGAACATGACGGCGAACAGGAACGGAAATGTGATGATGGTGTAGGGCGCTGAAAACAAACACATCCACATTCACACTCTCTGGTATAGGGGCAACCTAATCAATATGAGAGGCTGTGAGCTTAATCAACCAATGAACCACATAAGGTTGCCCTCATAATAAAATAGCTAGTTCTGGTGCTTTAATCTGATTGGTTGAGCCATTCATCCAGCTGTGACATTATTGACAATAAGACACACCCCTGAGGGCTTCACATTCATATCAGTGTGTGATTTACAATATTTAAAATCATAAAATACAGATTAATATAAACAGCGAGTCGATTACTGATGAGCACTGAACCCGTTATGGCTGTTGTTTATAAACTGTGATGTGTAATTTGGCCACTAGATGGCATTTTTAAAGAAATAGTTTGAGAAACCGGTATCCTGTTACTCAGCGATCGACGTTCCTTTTAAAACAACAGACCAGAACTAGAGATTATTAAATCTAAATAAAAATTTGCTTCCAATATATACACAATAGGTGGCACGGTGGCATAGTGGTTTAGCATGTTCTCCTCTCAGCACTAGGGATTCCCGGTTCGAATCCCCATCTGGGTTGAGTTTCCATGTTCTCCCCGTGTCCACGTGGGTTTCCTCCGGGTTCTCCGGTTTTCTCCCACAGTCCAAAAACATGGATCAAGTCAATGGAATTCTCCAAATTGCCCCATATAGAGTGTGTCTGTGTGAGTGAGTGTGTGCCCAGTGATGGATTGGCGCCCTGTCCTGGGTGTATCTGCCCAGCGCCCGAAACGTTCTCCTTTGGATGGGCATGGGAACCCCCCCCGCGACCCTAATAGAGGATAATGCGGAAGATAATGAATGGATGAATGAATATATGCATTTAAGTTTCTTTACAATGTGAATCATATTTAGAGGGCGGCACGGTGGTTTAGTGGTTAGCATGTTCTCCTCTCAGTGCTAGAGAATCCAGGTTCGATTCTCAAGCTGGGTGGAGTTTCCATGTTGGCTGATCTAAATTGCCCCATATAGAGTGTGTTTGTGTGTACCCTGTCCTGGGAGTATCTGCCCAGCGCCCGAAACGTTCTCCCCTGGATGGGCATGGGGAACCCCCCCCCCCCTTTTTTTTTTTTAAAAAAGTAAGCAATTCCTAATGAGCACTAAGCCCGTTATGGCTGTTGTTTATAAAGTGTGTTGCTTAATTTTGCCACTAGATGGCTTTTTTTTTTTCTTTTTTTAATTGTTTGAGAAACGGGTATCCTGTTACTCAGCGATCGACGTTCCGTTTAAAACAACAGACTAGAATTAGTTGTGGAAGAGGAGATTATTAAATCTAAATTAAATTTTGTTTTCAACATACGTATTTAGGGCTGTATTCAACTAAAGATTTTCATAGTCGAATCTGATTCGTCAGACTTTCCCTATAGTCGACTGATAGTCGAATCAGTTCAAATTTCACAAGATGGCACTAAGGGCTTAGTTTTTAAAATATATATATTTTTTATATTTTACTTGTTTTTCTAACAAAAGAAAACCTTTTTTTTTTCTTTTCTTTTTTTTCTAGAAATTAGGATGATTTTATTTGACAAAAGGCTATATATATATATATAACGAAAACAAAGACATTTCATGTAAAAACTAATGCTTAGCAGCAGCCATGGGCACCCCCATGTGGTCAAAATGGTACATTCGACTATGAGGTTCATGGTCGACTACGGTTCTCCGAATCGAATCGTCGAATCAGCGAATATTGCAGCTCACCCCTATACGCATTTATGACATTTTTCAACGTGAATCATATTTATTAACCGTCTTAAAAACTACCCTCCTGGAGGCTCAGTGTGCAATCTCAATTACATTCTGCTGGTGTGAGGTTACCTGGGTTCATCTCCCGATAGCTGCCGATACCATAGGCATCCACGATGTTTTGGAAGCCAGAGGTGAACTTGTTGGTCTTGTTGAATGTCGGTGGAGTCTGTTTGGTCTGCATTCTGTTCAAGATCGAGGGAACAGTGGAACCGCTTTT
>JAFMOC010000360.1:2500-10000 GCA_019802505.1 Corydoras sp. C115 | reverse complement strand
CAATCTGGGTGGAGTTTCCATGTTCTCCCCGTGGGTTTCCTCTGGGTTCTCCGGTTTCCTCCCACAGTCCAAAAACATGGATCAAAATCAATTGAATGCTCCAAATTGCCCCATATAGAGTGTGTGTGTGAGTGTGTGTCCAGTGATAGATTAGTGTCCTGTCCTGGGTATATCTGCCCAGCGCCCAGAATGTTCTCCCCTGTATGGACATGGGGAACCCCACCGCGACCCTAATATAGGATAAAGCAGAAGATAATGGATGGATGAATAATCAGCATGAAGTACAGTGGTGTTCTGGTGAACTCTTACCGTGCCCCTGCGCAGAGCGAGCTGGATGGAGTCCAGGTCAGAAACCGGACACCAGATCTCAGCGATCAGACACTTCTGAGTGACGTCGATGTTGCAGAGGTTCAGCGTGTGGTAGATGGCCTTCATCTTCCTCACTTTGATGAACCACACACGGACCGTTTTGGCAGCAGCCTGCAGGACGCGCTGCCTGTGATCCTCGGTTTGGTTTAGAACCTGGACAAGAACGGTCAGAAGACACACAGGATCAATGCTCACGTAGTCCGGTGTGGTAGCTCAGTGGTCAGGGTGTTGGGTTATCAATCTGAAGGTTGGGGGTTCAAATCCCAGGTCCACTGAAGTTACCAATGTGGGTCCTTGAGCAAGAACCTTAACCCTCATTGCTGCAGGGATGCTGTATCAACCATGTTCTCGCTTTGTAAGTCGCTTTTGGAGCATGTTCTCCTCTCAGCTCTGGGGATTCCCGGTTCGAATCCATATCTGGTTGGAGTTTCCATGTTCTCCCCGTGTCTGCGTGGGTTTCCTCCGGGTTCTCCGGTTTCCTCCCACAGTCTGAAAACATGAATTGAAGCTATATAGGAGCAATTTAAATAGGGGCAATTGGATCCCGGGTGTATTCTGTAGGCTTGTGGTCCCCGGGTTCGATTCCCGGTCCCACCAAGTACTATGGCTGAAGTGAATTGAAGGTGAATTGGCTGCTCTAAATTGCCCCTGTTTAAATTGCTTCAATAGAGTGTCTGTGTGAGCCCAACAATGGATTGGCCTTCGGTCCTGGGTGTATTCTGTTGGCTTGTGGTCCCCGGGTTCGATTCCCGGTCCCACCAATGGCTGGACTATGGCTGAAGTGCCCTTGAGCAAGTCAGCTTCACACTCTTCTGTGTGTGATGGGAAATTGGAAACATATTTAATTGGGTGGAGTAACCACCAAACCACCAACCACCTAGTGGTAGGCTCGTGGTAAAGGAACCTTTTGGCCTTGCCAACTGCCCCTATTTAAATTGCCCCATATAGAGTGTGTGTGTGAGTGAGTGTGTGTTCAGTGATAGATTGGTGTCCTCTCCTGGGTGTATCTGCCCAGCGCCCGAAACGTTCTCCCCTGGATGGACATGGGGAACCCCCCAGCGACCCTAGTAGACTAGAAGATAACAGATGAATGGATGTTAGTATAGAGAAATTAGCATAGAAATGACTCAGCTTCGGGTTGCCATATCCATCCATTATCTTCTGCTTTATCCAATATTAGGGTCGTGGGGGGGGTTCCCCATGCCCATCCAGGGGAGAACGTTTCGGGCGCTGGGCAGATACACCCAGGACAGGATGGCAATCTATCGCTGGGCACACACTCACTCACACACACACTCTATATGGGGCAATTTGGAAAACTCAACATTCTACCAAATGACATGAAAAGAACTTGATAATGGATGGATGGATGGATGGAGGTTCAAATCCCAATCTGGGTGGAGTTTCCATGTTCTCCCCGTGTCCGTGTGGGTTTCCTCCGGGTTCTCCGGTTTCCTCCCACAGTCCAAAAACATGGATCAAGGTCAATTGAATTCTCCAAATTGCCCCATATATGGTGTCCGTGTGAGTGAGTGTGTGTCCAGTGATAGATTGGCGCCCTGTCCTGGGTGTATCTGCCCAGCGCCCGAGACGTTCTCCCCGGATGGGCATGGGGAACCCCCCCCCCGACCCTAATAGATAAAGCGGGAGATAATGGATGGATGGAGATATTGATATATAAATGAAGCATCCCCTGATGGGTTTATCGGATTTGACGCTGCTTTGTGAGAATGAGCTGGCCTCCACATGTCGTCCAGTCACACGTCGTCCAGTCACACGTCGTCCAGTCACACGTCGTCCAGTCACACGTCTAAACCTGTAAACCTTTCACACCGCGGCGCTAATTAAAATGAGGTTTACAGCGTTATTGTGTTGGGATTCCTGGTTCTCTTCACCTGCGGTTGCTATTTCTGCATTATGGACCGCAGAACGCAGCACACATTACAGCGAGGGCAGCGCTAAACGCCCGGCTTTGCTCGGGCTCGGGTTCCGTGGGACATGCTGAGCAGCTAAATGAGCACGGCTTTGATTCTCCTGATTATCGAGGGTTTAGAAGAACCGAAAACAGAACCTCAGCTCAATTATAGTCTTACAATGACAGAGAAAAATCCACCTCCAGTCTGAGGGGACATGAATCGGAACAGCTGCCCGTTGAGTCGTCCTCTACGAGACGTGTTCCGTCTGCCCCGCAGCCGCTCAGGGTCCATGTATGGTTGAATACATTTCCCCGGTGTGCTAACAGAGATGACTTATGGACTGCACTGAGCACTGAGCGGATAAACAGCACGCCTGACGGGGGAGCTATTTTAAGGAATCGGATTGCTGTATATGACTGGCATCTGTGGCTGGGGGGAAGGGGAGTGAGTGAGTGAGAGAGAGTGTGAGAAAGAGAGAATGTGAATGAGAGAGTGTGAGAGAGTGAGTGAGAGAGTGAGCGAGAGAGAGAGAGAGAGAGAGAGAGTGTGAGAAAGAGAGAATGTGAATGAGAGCGTGAGAGAGTGAGTGAGAGAGAGTGTGTGAATGAGAGAGTGTGAGTGAGTGAGAGAGTGAGAGAGAGAGTGAGAGAGTGTGAGTGAGTGAGTGAGAGAGAGAGCGAGAGTGTGAGAGAGAGAGTGTGAATGAGAGAGTGTAAGTGAGAGAGTGAGAGAGAGAGTGTGAATGAGAGAGTGTAAGTGAGAGAGTGTGAGAGAGAGAGAGAGAGCGTGAGTGTGAGTGAGTGAGAGAAAGAGAGAGCGAGTGAGAGAGCGAGTGAGAGAAAGAGAGAGAGAGTGAGTGAGTGTGAGAGTGAGTGAGAAAAAGAGAGAGTGAGTGAGAAAAAGACAGAGTGAGTGAGCGAGTGAGAGAGAGAGTGTGAGTGGACAGGACACCAATCTATCACTGTACACACTCAATCACACAAACACACTCTATATGGGGCAATTTGGAGAACTCAATTGACTTGATCCATGTTTTAGGACTGTGGGAGGAAACCGGAGAACCCGGAGGAAACCGTATGGACATGGGGAGAACATACAAAACTCCACCCAGCTCGGGTATGGAACCTGGACGTGGCGAGCACTGAACTAAAGAGAACATGACGGTGTGTTTCTGCGTCGGTCCTGCACCTCTCTCTAATTGGTCGGTGCAGCGGGTTTATTTCAGAGTTTAAATGAAGGGCGTGCTAACGAGTCTCTCAGTACGGTGTCCACCCCGAATGAGCGGGCGGGGCTGTTGAGTGGGTGAGGGCGGGGTTGTTGAGTGGGTAAGGGCGGGGCTGTTGAGTGGGTGAGGGCGGAACGTGCGGAACGATGAGAGGGAACATGGGGACGGCGGGCAGGACGGAGCGTGAGGGGGCGGATGTGGATGTGAGCAGGTGCTGGTGACACCGGTTGCGTGTGAGGACGGCGGGGCACTGCGGGCAGCTATGGTTACGCCGTGTGAGGGGCGCAGGACACGGAACACACTCTGTGTCATTAGGACGTTCCTAAATAAGACATGAGAACCTCCATCATCAGATAAATCATCTCAGTGCACTGCGGGTCATGATCGACCACATAAGGACAACATCACTCAGATTAAAGCCATACAGACTAACACACACACACACACACACACACACACACAAACACAAAGAAACACACACACACAAAGAAACACACACACACACAGAAACACACACACACACAGAAACACACACACACACAGAAACACACACACACACACAGAAACACACACACACACACACACACACACACACACACACAAAGAAACACACACACACAGAAACACACACACACACACAGAAACACAAACACACAGAAAAACACACACACACACACACACACACACACAAAGAAACACACACACAGAAACACACACACACACAGAAACACACACACACAGAAACACACACACACAGAAACACACACACACACACACACAAAGAAACACACACACAGAAACACACACACAGAAACACACACACAAACAGAAACACACACACACACACACAGAAACACACACACACACAGAAACACACACACACAGAAACACACACACACAGAAAACACACACACACACACACACACACACACACACACACACACACACACACAGAAACACAAACACACAGAAAAACACACACACAGAAACACACACACACAGAAACACACACACACACACACACAGAAACATACACACACAGAAACATACACACACACACACACACAGAAACATACACACACAGAAACATACACACACACACACACACACACACACACACACAGAAACACACACACACACACATAGAAACACACACACACACACACACACACAGAAACACACACACACACACAGAAACACACACACACACACACACACAGAAACACACACACAGAAACACACACACAGAAACACACACACACACACACACAGAAACACACACACACATACACAGAAACACACACACACACACACACACACACACACACACTCACACACAGAAACACACACACACACACACACACACAGAAACACACACACACACACACACAGAAACACACACACACACAGAAACACACACACAAACAGAAACACACACACACCCATGTCCGCGTGGGTTTCCTCCGGGTTCTCCGGTTTCCTCCCACAGTCCAAAACCATGGATCAAGTCAATTAAATTCTCCAAATTGCCCCATATAGAGTGTGTGAGTGAGTGAGTGTGTGTCCAGTGATAGATTGGTGCCCTGTCCTGGGTCTATCTGCCCAGCGCCCGAGACGTTCTCCCCTGGATGGGCATGGAGAACCCCCCAGCGACCTTATAAATGACTCATTCGTGATAATAAGACGGCACAGTGTGTGTAAATGTAGGTGGATGTACAGTCAGCAATAAGGTTCTGTGGTGTACTCCAGTCTCCGGTCCTCATTAACCCCCCCCACCCCTACTCACCCCCCCCCACCCCCACTCACCCCCCCCCACCCCCACTCACCCCCCCCCCCCCCGTTACAGCTGGCATTTCACGTCTTCACCCAGCTCTCCATTAATAAAGAGCATGGTGCTGAAATGCTGCTATTCCAGGGAGCCCTCTCGACTCAGTGATCTGCACTATCTGCCTCTTTTAGTTCTGCTGCTCTGTCAGATTTGCCGGGGTCACATGATGCACAGGCAGTGTCCAAAATCTACCCCTGTCTTCACCTTAAAAACCTTAAAAACCTGAACATATATAGACACACGTTTTTGTCACCTAACATAATTAAGCTTTATTAATGATTATTTTAATTGATTAAGTAATTGTGTCTTATCTCTGTTTAATCCTCAGACTACACTCAGGACCGGGCACTGGGCATAGATACACACACAATATATAGGGGCAATTTAGAGCAGCCAATTCACCTGAATCCATGTTTTTGGACTGTGGGAGGAAACCGGAGAACCCGGAGGAAACCCATGCGGACACGGGGAGAACATGGAAACTCCACCCAGATTGGGGTTCGTAATGGGAATCCCTGGTGCTGAGAGGAGAACATGCTAACCATCCAACCATTATCTTCCGCTTTATCCTCTAATAGGGGCGTGGGATGGGGTGGGGTTCCCCATGTCCATCCAGGGTAGAACGTTTTGGGCGTTGGGCAGATACATCCAGGACAGGACGCCAATCTATCACTGGACACACACTCACTCACACACACACACTCTATATGGGGCAATTTGGAGAACTTAATTGACTTGATCCATGTTTTTAGATTGTTGGAGGAAACCAGAGAACCCGGAGTAAACCCCTGCGGACACGGGGAGAACATATAAACTCCACCCAGATTGGGATTCGAAACGGGAATCCTTAGTGCTGAGAGGAGAACATGCCAACCACTAAACCATGTGCTGCCCTTGACCTGTAAACATCCATCATCTTCTGCTTTATCCTCTATTAGGATCGCGGGGGGTGGGGGGGGTTCCCCATACCCATCCAGGGGAGAACATTTTCGGTGTTGGGCAGATACATCCAGGACAGGACGCCAATCTATCACTGGACACACACTCACTCACACAGACACACTCTATATGGGGCAATTTGGAGAACTCAATTGACTTGATCCATGTTTTTGGATTGTTGGAGGAAACCAGAGAACCCGGAGTAAACCCCTGCGGACACGGGGAGAATATAAACTCCACCCAGATTGGGATTCGAAACGGGAATCCTTAGTGCTGAGAGGAGAACATGCCAACCACTAAACCATGTGCTGCCCTTGACCTGTAAACATCCATCATCTTCTGCTTTATCCTCTATTACGGTCGTGGTGGGGGGGGTTCCCCATGCCCATCCAGGGGAGAACGTTTTGGGCGCTGGGCAGATACACCCAGGACAGGACACCAATCTATCACTGGACATACTCACTCACACAGACACACTCTATATGGGGCAATTTGGAAAATTAAATTCTCCTTGATCCATGTTTTTGGACTGTGGGAGGAAGCCGGAGAACCCGGAGGGAGCTGCGATGCAAATCATAACAGAACATTAAAGGGGTGTCTCACCATTTGGAGATCATCGATTCGGGTATTGACTCCCACGGCCATCTCCTTCCTCTCATGGGGGGTCTCGGGACACGGGTAAAGAGACGCCCGGAACCTACAGGTACAGAGACGAGGACAATAAACATTAAATAAAGACATGTCACATGAGGGGACACGGGTAAAGAGACGCCCGAAACCTACAGGTACAGAGACGAGGACAATAAACATTAAATAAAGACATGTCACATGAGGGGACACGGGTAAAGAGACGCCCGAAACCTACAGGTACAGAGACGAGGACAATAAACATTACATAAAGACACATGTCACATGAGGGGACACGGGTAAAGAGACGCCCGAAACCTACAGGTACAGAGACGAGGACAATAAACATTACATAAAGACACGTCACATGAGGGGACACGGGTAAAGAGACGCCCGAAACCTACAAAGAGACGAGGACTACAGGTACAGAGACGAGGACAATAAACATTACATAAAGACACATGTCACATGAGGGGACACGGGTAAAGAGACGCCCGAAACCTACAGGTACAGAGACGAGGACAATAAACATTACATAAAGACATGTCACATGAGGGGACACGGGTAAAGAGACGCCCGAAACCTACAGGTACAGA
>JAFMOC010000036.1:4497500-4503453 GCA_019802505.1 Corydoras sp. C115 | reverse complement strand
GTGGAGGTTTTTTACCCCGGCGGATTTCCAATCTAAAAAGCCCATAAACGCATTAAACAAAGGGGGGAAAACATATTCCGGTTAAAGGTGTGGGAAGAGTTTTTCACATAAAATTTTAAAGTCAAAAACTTCCAACCCGCTTTTCCACACGGGAAGAAACCATTTTTTTTTGTTAAATTTTTGTGGGAAGATTTTTTACTATACAGGTAATCTAAAAGGGCTCAGGGGGCTTTCACCGGGTAAAACTTCACAAGCGCATTCACACAGGAAAGAAAACCATATTCTTGTTCCCCAGTGTGGGAAGAGTTTTTTCACTGCTACAGAGTAATCTAAAAAAGTCATCAGCCGCATTCACACAGGAGAGAAACCATATTTGTCCTGTTCACAGTGGTGGGGAGAAGAGTTTTACTGAACAGAGTCATCTAAAACACCACCAGCGCCTTCACACAGGAGAGAAACCATATTCCTGCTCACAGTGTGGGAAGTGTTTTTTACTGAACAGGGTCATCTAAAACGTCATCAGCGCATTTACACAGGAGAGAAACCATTCCTGTATTGATCATTGTTTGAAAGACGCTTTAGTAAAGGAGACAGTTTAATAATGTACCTGTACATTCAGTCAGAACTGTATCAGTAAATTATCTTGTTGCTAAATTCGAGCACTTTAAACAGAAAGAGCAGGTAAGGAGTCAGGGCAGAGAGCTGCGTGGTACACATTTCAGTGTGAATGATCAGTTTCCTAAAGAGATTCTCGATAGGAGGCGAGTATTATTCCAATCAGGAAAAAATATATTACTGAAGGTATCCGAGCTACAGTGGCTGTAGAAAAACTATATGTCAATGGCCAGCTGTACAGGGATAGAGAGGTCACCCCGTGGCTTTATTGGATAAACCTGAGTAATATTAGGATAGCTTAGGTTAGTCCGAATATATAAAGTATTTAGTTAAACAGCAAACTAACTGGTAAAGATAAACAACGCACAGCTCTGTATAATGCTTTCACTGATGGAGGTGAACAGGGTCAGGGCTGTGTTTTTGTTTTTTTTCCTTCTTTCTTCCTTCTCTTGTTCTATCATTTCCTTCTGTTAATACACCTTTCTCTCACTTTTTTTTCTTTCTCCTTCTTTTTAAAAAGCATGCGAAACCACACACACAGATACTTCACAAGGCAACCCTATATAGCTCATTTTCTTTCACATCCAGCACCCTTTTAACTTTTATTTCTCTGGTATCTGACACTGCATCTAAGTTTCCAATTTGGCAAACACAAGCATTAACATTGCATATAGTTGAGTCTCTCTATCTCTAATGGACATGCATGGTTCAACTTTAACCACATCCTTTACTCAAATCACACTAACGCCACTATGAACACAATAAGATTTGTCTCATGGAATGTTAATGGAGCCAGTACACAACAGAAAAGAATTAGTATACTTAACCAGCTTAAAAGACTAAAGGCAGAGGTTGTCTTATTACAGGAGATTCATAAATCTGCCACAACTGCAGATGATCTTAAATCATCAGAGTATCCTGTTGTGTTCTCTGCTTGTTATAGCTCAAGACAAAGGGGAGTAGCAATATTAATACACAAAAATATTAATTATTCAATAATAGACACAGTCACAGACCCAGAGGGTAGATACATAATAATAAAGTTATCTATACATAATCACAAGTTATGTCTAGTCAGCATATATGGTCCAAACATCGATAATAGCTCTTTCTTTCACAATTTCTTCTCTACACTATCTGATCACTCGGATTGCTCACTACTTCTTGGAGGTGACCTCAACTTTGCTCTAAACGAAGACATGGACAGGCTTAGCACAGCAGGAACTCAGCGCAGTTGGCAGTCTATAAACATAGTCAAACAATACATGAATGATTATGGACTTTGCGACGCATGGCGATCTTTTCACCCAAACCAACGAGAATATACTTTTTTCTCACATGCTCATCACTCTTACTCTCGTCTGGATTACTTTTTAGTTAGTAACACATTGTTGGCTAACATTGCAGACACCGAGATACATCCTATGGCTGTCAGTGATCATGCTCCTATCTCTTTAACTTTAACAATCCAGAAAGAAATTCTAAAAAATATAAATTGGAGACTTAATACATCATTGCTCAATGATGTAGATTTTATCAAATATTTTAAAGAAGAATGGGCCCTATATTTAGAGCACAATGATTTACCTGGAATGCCTGCGTCTATTCTCTGGGAAGCAGGGAAAGCAGTAATGAGAGGTAAAATAATATCATTCTCATCACATAAAAAGAAAAAAGAAACTAAACGTATTCAGGAATTAGAAGAAGTCATTAAATTATTAGGAGCCCCTCAAGACGAGGGAATCTTGGACAAATTGCGCAAAGCAAAATTAGAATTAAACGAACTTACCAAAAATAAAACTAAATTCCTAATCCAAAGACTTAGAATAGATAACTTCGAACATGGAAACAAATCAGGCAAATATTTAGCGAACCAGCTCAAAATTAATAAGGAAAAAACAACCATATCTGGTGTTAAAGACATAACTGGGAACATAGTTTATGATCCTGGAAGCATAAATAATATTTTCAGAGACTTCTACAAAGTTCTATATTCACCCCAGATAAACCCATCAGATACAGACATTAATCAATTTTTAGATAAAATATCACTACCCAAATTATCCAGTAGTCAAGTAATAGAGCTGGACTCCCCACTGACAGCAGCTGAACTTCAAAAAGCCCTCCAAAGCATGCCTAATAATAAGGCTCCTGGGCCGGACGGATTCCCGGCAGAATTCTACAAGAAATTCTGGAATATCTTAGGACCAATATTTTACAGAATGCTGCAGGAAACGGAGCAAAATGGTAGACTTCCCAAAAATATGAACTCTGCCAACATCAGTCTCCTGTTGAAACCAGGCAAAGACCCTGTACTTCCTACCAGTTACCGTCCTATATCCCTTATTAATGTAGATCTCAAAATAATTTGCAAGGCCCTTTCAAAAAGACTGGAGAAGATAACTCCACTCTTAATACATTCTGACCAAACTGGCTTTATCAAGGGAAGGCATTCATCTACAAATACACGCAGATTATTTAATTTAATAGATTATTCGTATAGTAAAAACATTGCAACTGCTATATTGTCCCTAGATGCAGAAAAAGCTTTTGATAGAGTAAACTGGAAATTCTTATTCACAACCTTGCAAAAATTTGGCTTTGGAAACTACTTCATTAATTGGTTAAAAATGTTATATAGCTCACCAATGGCATGTGTTAGAACAAATAATCAAACATCCTCTAGCTTTTGTCTCCAAAGGGGCACTCGGCAGGGTTGCCCACTTTCTCCGTCATTATTTGCTATTTTCATTGAGCCTTTAGCGACTGCTATCAGGCAAACTACAGATATTAAAGGCATACAATGCAAGAATATAGAACATAAAATTAGTCTCTATGCTGATGATGTTTTACTTTTTCTTCAACATTCGGAGAACTCTCTATCTCAGGTTATTACATTAATTAACTCTTTTTCAAAAGTATCAGATTATTCTATAAATTGGTTAAAGTCTACAGTTCTTCCAATAAACTGCTCATTTAACAATCCTCTTACTACCAAACTACAGTCAGGAAACATTGTATATTTGGGTATTAATATTTCTCCTAGATTGGAAGACTTAGTAAAACTGAACCACATTCCGCTCTTAAAGAAAATTGAAGATGATCTCAATAGATGGAAATCACTACCCATATCACTCATGGGAAGAGTTGCCTCAATTAAAATGATGGTACTACCTAGATTAAACTATTTATTCTCAATGACTCCAAATAAACCCCCACCGCACTGGTTTAGATCATTGGACTCGATCATCTTAAAATTCCTTTGGAAAAACAAAACCCCACGTATTAGCTTAAAATCATTACAGAAAGCTAAAGCCAAGGGAGGTCTAGAACTTCCTAACTTTTATCATTACTTCTTAGCTAACAGGTTACAATATATTTCAAGATGGTTAAAACACAGCCCATTAGATGAATCCTGGCTAGACACTGAACAAGCGTTATGTCAGAATATAAAAATTTCGGATCTTCCATTCATCAGCCCAAATATAAAACGACATGTATGCTTTAAAAACATTAATATAAGCTCATCCCTGACAGCATGGTGGGAGTTTCTTAAAATGATTAAGTCTTCAATAATCCCATGCAAAAAAACACCCATCTGGAACAATCCTGACATCCTACAACAAAATACTATGTTAAACTTCCCAAATTGGAGAAGTAACGGAATTGAATACCTGGAACATATTTTTGAGGGCATAGATTTTATACCATTTGACAGATTAATATCACAATATGGCATAAACAAAAAACAATTTTTAGAGTATCAGCAAATTAAATCTATAATAAAAAATAAATTTAAGCTCAATAACACTAGATTAGAAACACCATTAGCTGTTTCAGAATTTATCAATCTTAAACCCCCCAAATTACTATCGCAAATCTACAAGTTAATATCTAAAATAGACTGCTCAATATCACTTCCTATTGGGAAATGGGAATCAGACCTGGCAGTTAACTATGAACAAGACACTTGGTCTCAAATATGTTCAAGAACTTTTAAAATGACTAGAAACCCCAATTTACAATTAATACAGTATAAACTTCTTTACAGAGTACATTATACAGGCCAGCGAATGTTCCAAATGGGTTTTGCTTCATCCAACACCTGCTCACAGTGCACAGGTAACATACCTGATGATTACATGCATGCTCTCTGGTTCTGTCCACCTGTTCAGAGGTTCTGGGCTCGGGTATGTGAAGACTTATCTGAGTGTCTGCAATGTAATATTCCACTATCTCCGTCTGTTTGCTTATTGGCTAAATTAGATGATGTCACTTTAGAGAAAAATAGATCTTATGTGATTTTCACGGCCTTATGTATCGCAAAGAAAACTATACTTATGAATTGGAAAAACAAAAACGCTCTTAGTATTAATCAGTATAAAAATCTTTTGTTAGATCACATTAGTCTTGAGACAACCTCTGCTGCCACATCAGATCCATCTCTTTGGGCTTCCCTGATTGACTCGATCACGTAGGGTGGGTGGGGGATCCTCGGTCTCGTCCTGCGGGCGCCGTGGCTGATGTTGGGGGGTGTTGGGGTTTGGGGGCGTCCGGGGGAGCCTGGGGGCTGGGTCGGCGGGGGTACCTGGGTGGGGGTGCTGCCGCTCGCCCCCGGGGCGGGCCTCGTGGGGGGTGGGGGGTGGCCTCTAGTGGCTTCGTGCGGGTCTGGGGTGGTTGGTGGCCGCGGGCGCGGGCTCAGCCGGCGGCCTGGCTGCCCTGGGGTGGATTCGGGGTGGGCCCGGGGGGGTTGGGGCTGTCGGGGTGGGTTGCCCCCGGGCTGGGGTCCTGGCCGGGCCTGGGGGGCCTGGACCCGGGCGGGCAGGTTGCCGGGGCTTTGCCGGGGCATGCCTCGGTGTGTGGCCCCTGGCTGGGGGTCTTCGGTCCATTGGTGGGCTGTGGGTCTCGTTGGCCGGGGGGGCTCTGGGTCGCGGGGGGGGCGGGGTGTGTGGCCGGGCGGGGGGGTAGATCAGGCTCTGCCTGGGTGTCCTGTGTTATATGTGCTGAGAGTTATCTGACTGTTTGGGTGGGAGTAGAATTTCCCCTGGGGTGGGGACCGGTGGAGGGCCTCGGTGCTGGCTGGCTCTTGGGGGGGGCACGCTCCCGGTGGCTGCCTTGTGCTCTGGATGGCTGGGTGGGCATGCTCGGTAGGATCGCCCTTGTTGGAGTTTGGTGGCTGCTACGGCTGGGGGGGCTGGCTGTGGAGCTGGGGGTGGTGGCTTGGGGATCTGGATGGTCTCGGGGTGGGTGGGGTGTGTTGGTCCCGCCTTCGGCAGTCCCCTGGGCTCTGTCCATTCATGGCCTCTTGCTGCCCAGCCTGGTACGGTGCACCATCTGC